>QANU01105209.1:1198006-1262153 GCA_003254905.1 Nissolia schottii
AAAAAAAAAAAAAATCAGTAAAGTGGGCCGGGCGGAAAAAACATAAACTTTTCAGGTGTAGAGAAAAGTTTTTATAGTCTTTTTTATTTTTTTTTAATTTATTGATAATTTAATACATTTAGACACAATTTTATGTTTAAACGTATTAAATTATCAATGAATAAAAAAAATAAGAAAGACTAACATTTGAGAACAAATGAAATAATTATAAATAGCATTTAATGCATAATTTAAAAGTCTTGTTAATAATTTTTTGTTTTTTTTATATATTTTTAAACATTATCAACTAAAATTAACGATTGATAAAAGGTATTCACTATACATTAAATATAATATGGGATCATGCAAAATTTTGTAGCAATGCTATATTTCTCTATAAAATTCTCATACTAATCTCCTTAACAACTCTAGTAAGTAATACTTGATATTTTTTAGGGGTGGAATAAAACAAAATTGTTTACTGTCATTCAACGATACAAGTAAGAGGATTAGTAGAAGGATTTAATATGAAAATAAAAGCATTTCTAAAAGAATTATTGTGTCACTACTCCCTCGCGGTTGCACACACCAATGCACACCGATTCACATATGGTGGTTCAACGCTTTTGGAGACACGCAACAACCAAAAGGCAGATAACGACTTAGGAAATGACATGGATGAAGATCAAATTAATTAAATTGCCTTAGCTACCCACTCGTGAATAAAAAGACTTGCACTGCATGTGATTTGATGAGATGGTGCACCTTTTTCTGTGTGAACCAAGAGAAGTGTAGCTAGCAATTGAGGTCTCAGATCTCCATTCTGGAACTATCTTTTTTTGTCTCCATCTCCTCCTTTTTTTAGCAGCTAGTCATTATTCTCGTTACAACATCTTCTCCTTAGATTTTACTTCTCCAAATATTTATAATCAATCATCTTTTTATTTTTTCACAAAGCACTACTTATTTTTAAATTCTATACAAGATTGATTATTTTTAATAATATATTCTTATTAAATGAAAGTAGTATACTGATATAAGATTAATTGAGTGATATACAAACTCATCTCTAACTTCATTAATAGTGAGGTCAAAATACCAATATAAGGACGTAGAGTTTAAATAAAATATAAGCAAAGAGAAAAGGGAAGATATGCGTTGCAAGTGCAGAAAAATTATTGATTTTTTGCTTCCAATTAGAAAGATTATCAATCATTATCCAAATTCTGCCACTGGGCCGACCGGTGATGGTGATTCCATAAACTTAAAAATGATAGAAAAGCGTAAGATCTAATTGTGGGGTCGGTTCAAAGAAAAAACAAGCCCAGAGGATGGGTTTGTTTCAACTAACCAACAACTATAGGCTTGTATTAGTAGCAAGAAAAAACTAATAATACGATAAAAAGGAAGACACACACATCAAATTGAAGCATTAATAAGATTTGTTCCAATTCCGTGGTTGGATGGTTTTCTGCTGCTGGCTCTATGTCTTGTATAAGAGAGTGCAAGCAAAGAATACAAAAAGGGATATCATTGTTATTCTCCTTGACTCCATCTTGTGGGGATACTAGCTTTAAGGCACATGGACGAGGCAACATTTTCTTCTTCTTTTTTTTCATAAATAATTAGTGGCCCATTTTTAATTGTGATCTTTGCAACTGTGTCGAGAAGTAAGGTAGTAGCTGTCCCCTCTCCACTTTGAATCACACTAGTGGCTCACGTGCAAGTGGGGACATCTTGAGAGCTTAGGCAGTTATGTGGGTTCCAAATTTCCAATCATATTATAATGTAGGTAACGTTTTTAATCCTTGGAGGGCAATTCTTCAAAACATCTTAGAGTCCAGCTCCCTCATTTTCCTGCTTTTTCCCTTTATTTTTTCCTTCTTTCCCCTTGACCTGTGTTTGCTTGCATGAGGTATAGCAAACGGGCTATTCAATTTATTTTATTTTTTTGGTTTAAATTTTTCTTCTAATTATCCTCTACTATTGGTTTTTACGAAAGCCTGTTTGTACTTATAAATTGAATGTAAATTTACAAAGTTAGGAAAAATAAAAACGCATTTATTAATTATTTTAAAAGTTAATATTTTGCTTCTTTTTTTTTTTTTGGAGCTTAATTCCGAAGTTAATAAAAAATAGTTTATTTTTTAATTTTAATAATTTTCGATAGATAATTTTAAATATTGTATGTGTGTAAAGAATGTTATTTTTTCTTTAGGAAAAAAAATAAGTGAATTTTAATACAAATCTATAAATTTTTGTCCACTTTCATGAATCTATCTAAATCAGCCCATTTCTCAAACACAAAAACATAAAACCAAACCGCACATAACAGGCCATGTCTATAAACACAAGAAGAACCAATAGACTAATTCTTTGGCATCCAATGTTTGGGCCTTCCCATATATCTTCAGAAGATAATCCATAAAGACAAAGCTGAAAAAAAAACCCAAAAGGAATCTCCTACAGATATATAGTGTACTTTTTTTTTTAAAAAAAAATTTATAAGTACGTAGAGACTTACAGTGTTTGTAATCATCTGTATTTACGCTTATTTGTTTTGTCAACACTTTATTAATTTATGCTCTAGTTCAATGTTCAATTCATGCTTTTAGCTTTATCAAATCAAAAACAGGTGTTACAATAAGCTAAAAGTTGAGAAAACAACAAAAAATAAACTTTTAATTGAAAAGATAAAGCTTTTAAAATTTCAATCCATTATTGCACGGTAAGTTTATAAACTTTTTTTTTCTTAACATTGTAACAAATGCACTTGGCAAAATCCATAATAATGGCATTAAAGATATTTTTCATATTATATTTTGAATGTATTTTCATATAAAATATATTACAAATTTACATTGAAATTTGAAAGGCCTAGTCCTGATATATCATTTTTACATTTTTTTTTAATGGGAAAGTGCCAAGTGCCATTGCCAAGCTGCCCAAGCAACAGGGAGGATATTCCAAAAATTAATCCTGTTTTTTTATTAGATAAAAAGGAAAAGCTTATTGTCTTGTTAACGGCCGGCCACAAATAATCTACTGGCCGCTCCTACTCGGCGACCTTATTGGGCCACCTCAAAGTATAGATGCCTCATTGGCCCAAACGTGGAGATATTATTGTTCAGGCAAGTCATGTTTTTGTTCCTTATTTGTGGCCAACTACTGCTATGTTCCTTAAAAGATAAATACTTGTATGTTAATCTATAAAAACATTAAAATAAAAGCGAATATTCAATTATAACCATTACTTAGTATTTACTTTTTTTTCTTTTATTTTTGCATGCTTCACAATCTAATTTTCATGCGTGTGTAACCCTTGCTAATGTTAACAGAGCAAATTTAATGTGTTTTATGACACTATTTTATGGACATTATTAACGCTTAATTTATATTTAAATTGATAGTTAATAAAGCCTTGCTAGTATGTAAGTAGGGGTGGGAATAGATTTGATTACTTGATCACTAAACCTAGCAAACCAACTTATTAATATTCATTTATAGTTATAATTTAAAAAAATTAAAAATCCTTCAACAAAAATTTAAACTTGTGCCTATTACAATGTGGAAACACATTGTCAACCACTATGCTAGACAATTTGTTGTATAACTATTTAATATTTAATTATTTATAACTTAGTTACAATGTTTTTTACAAAAAAAAGTTACAAATCTATTTTTGGTTAATGATAAAAAATGTAAAGAAAAATTATTAATTTTTTTTTCTTTGTTTTATCTTCAAATTTAGAAGAATACTGTTTTAAACATTCAATTTTTTATTCAATCTTCCATTGCCTTTTTATTTTAATTTTTTAGGCTAACAAACCTTATAATAAAACCATAAGTCTGGCCTTAAGACAAGCCAAACTTGGACTAAAGAAAAACTCTACTATAAGTAATAGGTTAGACTCAAGTCCAATAAATATAAAGCAGAATTGACCGATAAAAAATTGGGTCTAGTGTAGTTCCACATATTCCCACCCTTATCTACGAGTATGGAGAAGAACCATGGTTGAGTGAGGAAGAAACAGAGGTATAACATAGCAGGAAGAAGGTTGTAAAGAAAAGGGTGTTTCTCAGTCTTAAGGAGATGTTGGAGGGGGTGCGTTAGTGATAAAGTCATGGACGGTGAACTTTTACTTAATGAAATCAACGAAGTAGATGGAGTGAAACTTTGTTGGAGTAGCATGAAAAGTGAAAACCACAAATTAAATTTACTAAATATTAATGGTAAGTGCACGTTTTTAGCATGGCTCTCGCGTCTCGCGTTGCCTCCATAAACATTAAATAAATAGCGCCCCCAAATAAAAAATGCGAAGAACAGCTAATTAAAATGACAAATTTAGAACTTAAATTATTATTAACTTCTTGTTGTGATGGGAAGGCAGCCAAAAAAATAAAAGAAATATTACATCCAGACTCACACCTACCAATAGTGCCATGCCATTGGCAAGGTGGAAAAATAATAGTAAAATATATCCTGGCATAAAATCATTATATTCTGTGAGACACAAACGGAGCACTCTCTCAAGTTGCGAGTAACCGTTTGCTGGTTCGTTTCAGATCGATATTGCGCTAAAAAATCCATTCGATTTCAAAAGTCATCGTCCATTTTAATTCCCTCGCCACAAACGGTTGTTTTGATTCGGGGAATTTTTGAGAAATGGGGAGTTTGGGGGCGATTGTGAAGCACCCTGATGACGTGTACCCTCTGCTGAAGCTGAAGATGGCGGCGAGGCACGCCGAGAAGCAGATCCCGCCGGAGCCACACTGGGCCTTCTGCTACACAATGCTCCACAAGGTTTCTAGAAGCTTCGCCCTCGTCATTCAGCAGCTCGGCACTGAGCTTCGTAACGCCGTGAGTTTCCGTTCCCGATTTCATCTCACTAATCGTTCTGCTTTTGCTCTCTCTCTGCTTGATGCGTTTGGTTTTTTTTTTTTTTTAATATGTGACTCAAATTAATTCTTCTTGTTTTGCAGGTTTGCATATTTTATTTGGTTCTTCGAGCCCTTGACACTGTTGGTATGTTTCTGTTGATAGCGTGGAGCAATGAAAAGTTGGTTTAAAAAGAGAGAAGAAAATAAACAAATGATTTTAAAGTTTTGGTGCTAGATCTCGTTGTTATGACCAAATTGGAAGCTAAGAATGCTACTTAGAATTAGAATTATTGTTGCTAATCTCTTTTTTTGGACAAAGAATTATTGTTGCTAATCTCGTTCATCCTTATTTTTAAATCTTAATTTTCCGCCCTTGATCCTTCAGTAACTGAGATTGTTGTAAAGGCAAGACTATCTATGCTGTCATAACATTTTTTTTTTCTCCTTTTGATACAGAGGACGATACTAGCATAGCTACTGATGTGAAGGTGCCAATACTAATAGCTTTTCATCGTCACGTATATGATCGTGATTGGCACTTTTCTTGTACGTCTTTCTTTGAACCAAAATAATTCTATCCATTCCCCTTGTATCTGGTGTTTTCCATTTATTCGAATTAATCATAGCTAAGTTGTTGTATCAGAAATTTGATTGAGAATTTTGATCCACGTGTTTCATGATTTCTCATGGCCATTGGTATTACTGATTACTGATAGTGATATATAAGGGAAAGGCAACCTTCGTCAATCATTAATATTTTGGACAAAAGATGGTTTTATGGAAATCATGCCTCGAAACCCGCATACTGATTCCATTTATTTTTCATTTAACTAGGTGGCGCAAAGGAGTACAAAGTCCTCATGGACCAGTTTCATCATGTTTCAACTGCTTTTTCAGAACTTGGAAAGAAGTAAGTTCTTATTCTTGTACATCTCCCTGTATAATTAACTCTAGTCTTCTGTGGTATTTGTGGTTTAATGTGTGTTTTAGAATCATTACTTATTATGTTGATCATTGACTCGGTAGACAATGAATGGATACATGTGGTGCTTAGTGTTATTTATTTATTTATTTTTGATAAAGGTGTTTGATGTTAATGATTAACAAGACTTGTTCTTTTCCCATCAAAAATGTGATTAATAAGTCTTGTCATTTGTTTAAGTGTTATGTTATACATACTTTTTTTATTGTGTATTTTCTCCCTTAATATTTTCCTATTTTCATTGAGGCGATCTCTCTCTGCAATGGCTAGTTTGATCAGAAAAGTTCACATTATCTGTCATTCTAAGTAACACTCTAATTGGTGTTTAGCCTTAAAGAGGATTTTTCTCTTATCCATCTCTGTATTTTTTAATTTAAATCGAAGTGTTTCACGAATGAGTTTGGGTCTGAGAGATGTACTCTAAGCCTCTCTTATGTGCATATGCAATTAGATTTAATATTTGGGTTCATTCTTTTGGTGAATAACTAATAAATGGGCAATTACTTCTGCAGCTATCAGGAAGCAATTGAGGATATTACTAAGAGGATGGGTGCAGGAATGGCCAAATTTATTTGCAAGGAGGTTTGTTATGCATGTCTTATTTCCTGCTGTACTCTTGACATTTTCGTAACTATTCTAGTTTAGTTACATCAGATATGATTAGGAAAGTTAATATTAAAACAAAGTTAAATATATCATGTATGTTGTTCCTTTGATATAAAAACAAAGTTAAATATATAATGAAGTTTTGGGTCCAAATTACCACTTTGCACCATATTGTTACTACTTTTCTCTTTAATCTACATCCTATTGTTGTTACTGAATATGCACCTATCTGATAGTCTCTGGTGTTTTAATGCTGATTTTAAATGATTTTTTTTTTGTGCTTGAAAGTTGAAACTATCTCATCAAGATTTAAAACAATATGACGAATGTCTAAAAAAACATTTAGTCTAGTGGTACTTACTTCCTTGGCGACATTTTCATGATATTTTGCAGGTAGAAACAGTTGATGACTATGATGAATATTGTCACTATGTGGCAGGACTTGTTGGGCTAGGTTTATCCAAGCTTTTCCATGCCTCTGGTTCAGAAGATTTGGCTCCAGATGACCTTTCCAATTCAATGGGTCTGTTCCTTCAGGTAGCATAATTCTAATATGTAAGCAGGCAACGGGTTCATAATTGTTTGCACTATTCAGTGAGAACATTTCAAAATTGCAGAAAACAAACATTATTCGAGATTATCTCGAAGACATCAATGAGATCCCAAAGTCACGCATGTTTTGGCCTCGACAGATCTGGAGTAAATATGTTAACAAACTCGAGGTTTGGCTCTAGAAGAATTCATATTTATTGTAATGTAAATAATTATTTTACTGTTCCTTTTTCCTCATTTCTCAGATGAATTCCTTATATGTTTATGTTATGCACACATCATGAATTCCTTTCTTCTTTTACTAAGTTTGCACATGTATGATTTTTTCCTTTGTTACTTAATCTTAAATTTTATGCTTCAGGATTTGAAATATGAGGAGAATTCTGATAAAGCAGTGCAATGCTTAAATGACATGGTCACTAACGCTTTGCTGCATGCTGAAGATTGCTTAAAGTACATGTCGGCTTTACGAGACCTGTCTATATTTCGTTTTTGTGCTATACCCCAGGTGCTTCTCTTTTCCTCACTCATTTCTGATATAGTTGCTATATTTCGCTTTAATAGTAATGATATTAGATCATTCAGTTGTTTTCTGTGACAGATCATGGCAATTGGAACATTGGCATTATGCTACAACAATATTCAAGTCTTCAGAGGTGTAGTTAAAATGAGGCGAGGTAAGAGGATGAATTTATGTACTCATTTTTCCATAATTTACAAATTTAGTTTTGAAGCTTTGGCGCAGCGCTAAGTTTGCTGCCTTGTGACCAAGAGATCACAGGTTCAATTCCTGAAAACAGTCTCTCTACTTTTGCGGGCAGGACCGTGTACATCTGCCCTTTCCAAGTGGGATCCTTGTGCGTTGGGCCGCCCTTTTTTTACAAATCTAGTTTTGAGGCTTGTCCTATAAATATTGAATTACTGTGATTAGCATTCCATGATATTTTATTTTGTTATCTCTTCATTTTGGTTATGTTTGATAGGTCTAACCGCAAAAGTCATTGACCGAACAAAGACAATGGCTGATGTCTATGGTGCTTTCTTCGACTTTGCCTGTATGTTGAAGTCCAAGGTATGGAGGATGCATTGCCTCAAACTGTGATTAATTTTGTTTCACATAGATGTGGATGCTACTCGTAGGATGTTTATATACCAAATAATTTTTTGGAAAATTGCTTTGAGGATGGAAGAAGAGTAACTAATAAATAGAATCCCTTCTACAGAAAGTTGTCATATACATAAAAAGAAAAAAGAAAAAAAAATAGTAGAAACAATTGAAATGTAGTAATTTCTTACCATCGTTAGTCCTTAACAGTCTTATGCAGTGTGTAGGCCTTGTTTGATAATTCCATTTCATAAAAATATAGACTGTTGTCTGGTTAATGAAGTTGGGCTAAGTACATGCCGTCAAGGTTACCTACACAATTTTTTCTATAGCTAGGTGCGTTTGCTTGTTTTCCCACGAAAGCAGTAAATAACTGGAATCCTCCCCTTCATTCCATGGCCCTAAAGGAAAGGAAGAATGTTGAGTCTTGAAAGCTTTAAAATACAGATATTGTTGCAGCCTGTACTTATCCATTGCACATATCATCACCAAAGCTAATTGTCAGTTTCAAGGACATTTTTTAAGCTATCTTTGTCCCACTAAAAGTATCACTATTTTCCACTGTAGGTTGACAAGAATGATCCCAATGCTGCAAAAACATTGAGCAGGCTGGAAGCTATACAGAAAACTTGCAGGGAATCTGGTCTCCTAAGTAAAAGGTATGCACTTATCCTCGTAAATTCTAAATGAAATTTTGACCATTCACACACTGAAACTTCGCATTTGTTTTAAGCAGGAAATCATACGTTGTGACAAATGAACCCAGTTACAGCTCGACCATGGTAGGTTTTTTCAATGTTTTCCAACTTTGTTCTGCATTTCTTAAACATACGCTAATTTATAGTCTTGATGCAGATTCTCATAATTGTCATACTGTTACCCATCATTTTTGCTTATCTCTCTGCAAATCGCTAGAATAACCAGTGTAAGATCTATGGACTGTTCTGATTAATTAGAAATAAGCAAGAATAATCTGTTATCCCTGCTTATAAATTTTTCACTCCTTTCATTTTTTTTTTTTGTAGTATTCTAGCTTTCGTGCCGTTATAAGCATGGATAGCAGTGCAACACTCGTAGCATATCGCGTTCAATGGGATAAGGCTTGTTACGCTAGCAAGCAATAATTTGATGCATGCAGTTGATTGTATATTCTAGTATTTGAAACAATAGTTAAACACCGTTCTTATAGCATCCTGTGTATTATTGGACAGATTTGGATCTTCAGAACTGAGAAGCTCTCAACGTGCAAATTATCGTATTGTATGTGTTATCAATAAATATTAAGTTAGATTGCTGAGTGACCGGCAAACTCCATAACTCAAAAAACCTAATCTCCAACTCAAGAAGTAGAGCAAACCGCTTGTTTTCCAGTTGAGGTTTACTTCTTAATTGATACATCATTATAGTAGTCCTACTTAAAAAAAATAAGTTTGAAAAATTGACAGAACTGTCAAAAGATTTTAGCTCATATGGTAGCTGATTGTCTCGTTTTGTGTTGAGAGACGTAGTGTCAAATCCGTATAAATTTGCTGGAGTCAAAGTAAGAAAGCCTAATTGAGAACAATCTTTGTTTTTTCTTTTTTTTTTTTTACGGGTGAAACAACCTACCTAGTTCAAAACTCTAATACTGAAAGAGAGTTAATTCCTTGGCCCAAAAAAGTAAAATTCATATGGCCTATTTGAAGCAGAAAAATACTGGATGAGCTATTTTTAACTTTTAACATGTTGATGTTTCATTTCTTTTAAATGTACTATTTTTAAAGACATAAACGGGCTGTTGTTATACTTTACGTCAAATATTGATATTCCTGATAGCGAAGGCGCCGTCAAATCTCTAATCTGGATTAAGCAGCAACTCTAAACCGGGTACCTGGAAAGAAAAAAAACAAAAGAGGCAACCCTAAACCTACTTTTAAACCAGTATGGAGGGGAAACAATGCCTAATATAAAGCTTAAACCACAATTTAAAGTAAAAATCACATGTTGAACGTGGGAGCACTCAGCCTACCAAACACAGTGGCAATCTCATAATAATTGAGTTCGCCAAACAACTAAAATAACAAAATCCTAACCAACCACGAGAGCAGAGGTTATCAATCTAGCACCTAACACACAAGCACAATTCTTAAATTCAACTAGACGTATCAATGACTGCATGAACTAGTCTCAAGCTTCTCTCACAAATCATACACTGCTGCCATTAAAAACTTACTAAACCTAATATCTAACAAACCTTCCAGTGGATATGAAAAGATAATATATTGTTTACTAAAAAAGAATTGCCAGAAAACCACCACCATGGAGGGCATGAGCCATCTCCATGCCCTTCAAAACAGTGAAGTGAAGGATAACAGTTGCGGTGGCACAGGGAGGGGAAGGAGAATAATAGCTGAGCTCAAATAAGTTAAAAATAAACTCATCTAAAGGGGCCATGGTGTAGTCCCAACACCAAAAAGGCCTTGATCATAATGACTTGTTACAGACATACACTACAATAGCACCAAACATTTAACTAAAGAAATAAAATTACTGGGCCTGACTCGAAGTGCATACCTAATATACTATGAAAGACACAAGTTCCAAGGCGATGTAATGATGATGACTAAGAAATTATGAATCATGTATCCACAATCACGGTAAAATTCATCTATATCACAAGTCAATTTGTTGTATGCTGTGGACAGTTATCCACCGCCAAGCACAACCAAGACATACAACACACATACACTTGGGCAAGAAACCAACCAACAAGAAGATTCAAAACACTTCAGCCACTTTGCTTGCAAGAACTCGGTCCCTTCTTTCAATGTAACCAAATGGAAACCAACCTGCTTTCCCTTTGCATTCTCCCTCAGCCCATCCATTGTTTGTCACCTGTCAAAACCACAGTCATAATAGGAACAATACAAATGTTTTAAAGTAATCAGTCTCACCATTGCCAAAATATTCCTTTTCTATTCCAATATGCACATGACAAATTTTTGGCAAGCTTAATTCATCAGCGCTCGATAAGAATACAATAAACTAGTTATGCATGCACTTGCAGGCAAAACACAATTGCTTTAGAGTTGACACACGTAAGCCACAACATGAGCATATGACCAGACAATGAATAAGTGTTGAATCCATCATAACTGAAAACTTTTAAGTATGTTCTGGTGTTATATTAGATTATCAATTCTTCCTGAAGCTTAAACTGAGATTTAATAATGTTCTGCCTATTACATTACGGTATAATTGTGCTTTACTTTCACTTTCAAGTGTGGGCTTCTAAAAGTTCAATCTGGTTGGAAACTGCCTAAGCAATCCAAATATGGAGTACCCTCCCCAACCAAAAAAACTGAGGGAGAGAGAGAGAATCCTTTCAAATAAAATGAAGGGGTAAAAAACCATTTTTTTAGCTCAGAAAAGGCTATAATGATATTCAGAGCCAGGTAGTCAGCAAGCTACAAACCTTTCGAATAACAATATAATCCCCAACTGATAGGTTCAGTTCAACTTCAGACTCAGCATGGTATGGAAATAAAACCTGCATGAGTAAAAATGTACAGCAAAAAGTAAAGTAAGCAGTCACTTCCTTTTTTTTCCCCAGAAGCAGTATCTGCAACCTTCATCCAGCAAACAGTCTAACCTCTCCTAAGAAGTAACCCATGCTATCTGTGGACCCATTGTTTGTCTGAGAAGCATAGACACCATTCACTTCTTCGTATGATGGGGGTGGAGGCATGCTGTTATCCACAACAGGTGTAGGAGGGGCCTCAATTCGTTGTCGTTCTGATACCATCTATCAATATAAACATAGCACATAATCGTATGTTGATTGTTGATACTAAAAGAAAATGACCAAACAGCCAGATGACATATTTGACTTCTATATGGAGACTAGACTGGAAAATGACAATGACCAACAAATATGATTGCTTACCTCTCCCTCAAGTTGATCAAGTATTTGGAGTACTCTCTGATGATAGGCACGCTCTGCTTCAACCTTCACAATTAGAAATAGAAAACTGGATTTAACTACGAGTAATAATTTCTTGTAACTCGGATCCAAGACTTCGCAAAGAATTGAAGGATTGTAGCATGATATGGTCGTACTACGATACCATAGCTATAAGACGTTGGAGGGTTAGCCTCTGTTGCTGAGCTTCAACGGCAGTCATTGCTGCAGCCGCTTCCTTACCCAATATGGCCATGTTTGTCTTCAGGTCTTGCAGCTTTGATTCTGCTGCTTCCAGTTTCATAGCATTCTCAGCATTGCCTGGTGTTTCTCTTACTCTTGCCTGGCGTTTGGAAACTTCGATTGCCTGTCTAGGTTAAAACGACAATGTAATAACAAAGTCTATAGTAGAAAGTGACATTGTTAATAAACTATTACTTGTTTAGATGTGTACTACAAACAATAAGCCAGCGACAGATACCTGAGCTTCAGCTTCCTGTCGCATTCTGTCATAACGTTGAGCAAGATGCCGAGCATCCTCCAATGGAGCTCCCACCACCATTGCTCTTAAGGGCTCTGCAACCTAAGCATTCGGCAAGACTTCAATGTTTACTCACACAATTATTAGGTCAAATAAAGATGACAAACACACAGTGGATAAATTAACATCTATGTAGCAAGATTTAAACCTAAGCATTCAGGTTTGTTGAAACAGTACAGTTAGAGGGAATCTGGAAATTAAATATGTGATGGTAGATTTAAACCCTACAATCACTCGAATACATTTGGCTGCGTGATGAACTCATACATAACACCAAAGTCTTGGTCAATGTAGGAGTCCCTCTCCTTTCCCCCTTACAGAGCAATACATGGAATTTACTAAGCAACGACAGAAAAAACAATGTACAATAACAAAAGCAAAAAAATTGTAAAGACTGTCAATGCAAATGGTAAAAATGTATACTCAGTACAAATGCTTATATTTTCAAGTGATCAGAATCAGATCACCAAGGCTGTGGAGCATTCAGGAATTGCTAAAAATCTCTAATCAATAAGGAAAACAAAAGGAAGCATTCTCATGTGTTTAGCCAGCATTGGTGGAGCTTGGATTGAAGAAAGGGCAGCAAAATTAAAGGGGAAAATAAGTAGCACCCGTCCAAGCAGTGATAATTCATCATTGCAGAGGTCAGTGGCTATGTAAAAATTCTTTAATTTTTGGGGTGGGAAGGTGGTACCTGTGTCGTCAGAGATTTCAGTAAGTTTCCACGCTCCTTCTCCATTTGTGCACGAGCACGCGAGTAGTTTAGCGCAGCTCTTGATAATGTGCTACCACTGGTACATGTATTTTCTGATCCATATTTCCTGCTATCTTCTGACAACTTTGTTCCTGTTAAATAACATGTACAACAATTCATTAGATTAATTATACTAAGTTCCGTAAACTAACTGCAAAGAAAATTTCACGAAAGCTTCACCAACCAACATTACTTACCTATTTCAACCTGCTTGGATCCAGTAACAATATAACCTTCCACACCACGGACAATATCCCTTTGATAATGCTGAAAAAATGATTTTCATTATGAGCCGACGAGGTACTTAAGGAGGGTATAAACTATGATGAAACATAAACAAAAATAGTGGAATGGTAGCGAAGAATCAAATAACCTTTCCAGCACGTGTAGATATGTAAAGCTTCTCAAGTTTCTGGTGCTGCTGAAGCTCTACTTCATCAGTAACCATATTATCTGAACCTCCATATCCCCCAGCTCCAAACTGTTTCAGCACAGCCTAAATAGCAAAAATTATGATTAACACCTTAATAGATGGAGGAAGCAAGCAAAAGTAAAGAACACGCGAGAACAAAAGGAGAAAAAAAGAGCAAGAAATGAATTGGATGCAATGTTTGAATCCACATCATAATGCAATATAGGATCACAGTACAGCAAATAACTTTATCGATTGCCAAACACTTCAGTTAGAAACCAATGAATTGCAGGTAATAACCAAATATATAAGCCACCTCTCCTATATCAAACATCTTCAAATCACCAGAAGAAATCTAAATCCTAACCTTTCACAAACCAGCATGCATCTAGAATTATTTGGCAGAGAGCAACCACAGAACCACTTCCAAATTCATTTATCAAGTTCCAATCCATATTAACAGTTTCAAAATCGGTGACGGAGTTCCTAAGGTGGCAGCTTAAAATTCAACTTCTTCTCTATGAATTTCTTGAATCAAACACTGCATATATTTTCTTTGTTCATTTCCGCAACGAAGTTCACAACTCAGTTAGAATCGTTAGATCCAATACTATGCGGTCAAATTATTCACGTGAACAAAATTATAATTATAACTATAATCCAAAACTACAGCAACAGTATGACCGCATTCTGAATAAGAAAATTATAACAGGCAAGCATCAGAAAAATAGCAACACGGAATAGAAAAACCAAGAGAACGAAAACGAAATTAAAAATGATTTCGTTGTAACTGAGACGAAGATGAAACAAAATTGAAGGGATCTATCTGTGTTGATGGGAGAAAGATCTAACGCACGCAAATCAAATAGGTTTTATCTAATTATTATAAGCGAGAGAGAGAAGGGAACCTGTTGTTGGCGAGCGACCTGTTCTCGAAGCTTGGAGGCTTGTTTTCTGATAGCTTCCATTCACGACTAAATAAAACTGAATCACGTTAACCGCAGAGAGAATCGATTTCAAACTGAAACAGAACCAGCAGCTACGGAGAAATAGAGAAATAGAGAGAGGGGAGAGGCAGAAGAAGCTTTCAAAATTGTATCGGAAAATTTATTTACTGCACACTTGTTTGGGCTTTTCTTCCTTCGGCTGCACACTTGTCTCTCAGAATCTATTTTACAAAGAAAGGGTAATCGTAATAAACATTTCGAAAAAAAAGTTAAACTTCATTTCCATGTCATATTTTGTTTTGTTTTCATTTGAAATTTTGAATCGTTTGTTTATCAACTAAACCAGGTTTAAACCATTCATGTCTAATGGACTAATGATTAAAAATAAAAATAAGAGTATATTTTCTGAATTTCAATTAATAACAAATAAATAAATACCTATTTTGACGCGATTTGATTTCACATTAACTATCAGTCTAATTTATTACAACTTTGGTCATGCCAAACCAAACCGTGTTAAGCTATAATTTTTCTCAACAAAAAAAAATGAGAAATTGTGCTTCAGTAATAGACACTTTTTCTCAAAGTAACAATTTGGTTATTTCGGTCAAACGTAACACATATAACTGGTCATAAGCATTTTGAGTATGTGAGATTTTGTGTTCAATAACCATGGAAGGAGATTAGGGGTGCACTTGAGTGTAAATTGAACATCCAACATGGCATGGTCTTCCTTTTTTATTCAAGCTTGGCAAAGAAGAAAAATCTAAAGTTATCTGATCAAATTCCTTGTGTTTGACGCCATTTTTCTAACATCGGTTGATCATCCTTGCTAATTAATTTTGAGGATTGTTATTTCTATAGTCTAAAATTTACAACTTATTTACAACTAAGACATAATGATGGAGAAAAAAATAGGAAAGAAAAAGGGAAAAAACATGAAAGAAAGAGGAGAGAAATAGAAAAGATTGTTAATAAGGGTTGCTGAAATAACTTTTTTCATTACCGTTTTAATGTTTCTTATTATTTTGGTCTCCACTTTTGAGTAAAAAAAAAAAGCACTAGACCAAGCCAACAAAATGAACAAAATAAGCTGACACCTAGGTCCGCAGCACGAGTTTGCTTATTTCTCAACTAATGACAACAGGGAAAGGTAAAGATTCAGAGGTTCATCATAAGAAGATTATCATAAAGTTGTTTATAATTTATATGATTTGGTTCCTTTGTCAAAATAGCTCAGTAGGTTGAACAACTAGATCTGGCCAATGTGGCCGCACCATTATCACGAGGTCTAACCAAATAATAAGTGTTTAGTGGCATGAAGTCAAATTCTTCGTTTTTGGGTGAGAATAATTCAAACCAAATAAGGAAATTAGGGAGAAAGAATCAAACTCTACAGGTACTTCATCTTTTTGGTTGCCCCGTGTATAAGTATGGCAGCAAGTTCTTCAAAAAATCGTTGGGCTTAAAACAATTATTGTTAAAACAAGAACAAGCAGCCTGCAAATTTTGTGTTTGTTTGATTACCATATTTTCACCTGAAAATGAGAAATTTGGCTTTACAATGGACTTTTGTAGGAAATAAAAAATTTCTTACTTGCACAAAATTTGAGTGAAAACAGAAAAACAAACAACCCCTTTATATAGCAATAGAAAGGATCATATTTTAGAATATAATAACAGATATTCTATACGAATATACAAGTCTGGAATAGTAACCAAAAAAAGAATATAAGTTTGGAATGCCAAGTATGAGATAGCATATTAGATCCGATATGTAAATATTTGTACATTAGTTTTTCTTCAATTTGACTATGTGAGAAAAGGTTGTTACACTATTTTATTGAGAACTAAAGTTTAGAAAAAGAGATTGACTCGTTCTGATGTCAAAGCATGGCAAGGCTCGGTGAGTATTGCAACTAGAACCTCTGTGGACTGGACTGAAGAGAAGGTTGTTTAGACTTAATCAAGTACTTTTAACAATACATCAGTCATGTACCAATTAGGTTCTATTCTGATAAAACTGCAGATATGCAGCATACAGATATGCAGAAAAACACTGCTACAACAGTAGGAAACAGAATGAAGAGAGGGCTATGAAGAATGAGTATGAAAATCAGAAATTTAGTCATCAAAAGATCATCTATCACTACTATTAATAGGATATATATATACAAGAGTTTTGGTAGCTTGGTGCACAAGTTATCTGACTTCACTAACTAACTTGTTCTAACTGAATTTAACTAACTTCAGGTTTGCTAACTTGTTGCACAAGTTACAAGTTTCAAATGCTAACTAACTAACTACTCTTAGTTACAATAGCTAATTATAATTACACAAGACAAAATTTACATTTTGTCTTCTATATCAAACACCCCCCCCCCACAAGCTTGATTGGGAGAATGTATTGAGAACAATCCAAGCTTGACAAGAATGCTGTTGAATGGGCCAGGTGCAAGGGACTTGGTGAGAAAATCTGCAATCTGCTGCTTTGTAGAAATTAGATGGATGTTGATGACACCAGCTTGCAACTTGTCTCTAATCAAGTGACAGTCAATTTCAATATGCTTTGTTCTCTCATGCATAACTGGATTAGAAGCCAATTGAATAGTCGAATGATTGTCACAATAGATCATAATAGGTTTAGAATGGGGAAAACCAAGATCTTGCATAAAATATGATAACCATTGAGCCTCACAAGTTGCTTGGCTAAGGGCCCTGTATTCAGCCTCTGAAGAGGACTTAGAAACAATGATCTGTTTTTTACTTTTCCAAGAAATTAAGGAAGAGCCAAGATAGAAACAAAAGCCAGAAATTTATTTTCTTGTGTCTAAACAGGCTCCCCAATCCAGTCTGAGTACCCTGTTAAGGACAAATCAGATGAGGCAGCAAAGTGTAATCCAGCATCAAAGGAAGTTTTCAGATATTTGACAATCCTATGAGCAGCCTGCAAATGTTCATCAGTAGCAAAATCAAGGAACTAAATTTGCTCATGGCAAATGCAATATCAGGTCGTGTGTTGGTCAAGTATATCAATCGGCCAATCAACCTTCTAAAAACTAAATTGTCCTGTACAGGAATGTCAGAATCCTTGCTCAGTTAATTATGAAAATCCATTGGGGTGGAAGCAGGCTTGCAGCCAAGTAATCCACAATCTTTGATGAGTTCTAGAGCATATTTCCTTTGATAGAGATGTATACCAGATTTTGATCTTGCAACCTCCATGCCAAGAAAGTATTTAAGTGGGCCAATGTCTTTGATCTTGAACAAGTCATCTAACTGCTTTTTGATTGAATTAATTTCATCAATATCATTACTAGCTAAGACCAAATCATCAACATAAACCAAGATAGCAGTATAACCATGCTCAGTTCTCTCGGTGAATAATGAATAATCAGCCTTGGATTGCTTGTAATCCTGAGCTAACAGCACTGAGGTGAGCTTGACATTCCATTGTTGACTTGTTTGCTTGAGTCCATATAAGGATTTCTGTAATTTGCACACTAAACCAGGCTGAGATACATCTAGCCCTTGAGGAAACTTCATATAAACTTCCTCCATCAAATCTCCATGTAAGAATATAGTGTTTACATCAAGTTGGTGCAAGTGCTAATTTTTAGCTGCTGTAATTGCTAACAGCATTCAAACAGTAGTCATCTTTACCACAGGACTAAATGTCTCTGCACAATCAATTCCATAAGTCTGATTGAATCCCTTTGCAACAAGTCTGGCCTTGTATCTCTCAATGCTTCTATCAGGATTCAATTTCACCTTCAAAACCCATTTGCTACCAATGATTTTCTTGTGAGGAGGCAATTCAGTTAAGATCCAAGTCCCATTTGTTTCCAGAGCTAATAGTTCAGTCTTTATTGCCTTTTGCCAACATTCATGAGCCACAGATTCTTTGTATGTGGTTAGTTCGGATATAGTGGATAGGGCTAATGCAAAATGCTTATGTGATGCAGACAAGGAATTATAAGAGAGGTAATTGGATAAGGGGTATCTGATATGATCATTGGTGTGAGTAGCTTTTGAAGCAGACAAGGCACAGTGATAATCTTGCAAATATGTTGGAGGCTTCTTCAGTCAGCTTGATTTCCTTGCTGGTGCTGCATTAGGCAATTGCTATGATGAACTCATATCCATTGAGGTAGCAAGAATCATAGGGTATTCTAAATTAGTTACAGGTAGGACTGTCAAAATGAGTCTGGCCAGTGAGCCCGACCCGTTTACTAGGTTAAATGGACGGGCTTTACATGCAAAAAAATAGGCCCGTGAAAATTTGAAAAAAATGGCCCGACCCGTTTAAGCCTACGGGCTAAACGGGCCTGCCCGTTGAACTCACGGGCTAACTCGTGAGCCCATCATTTTTTTATCTTTTTTAAATATTTTTTATTTTTTTATTTTTTTTAAACCAAAAACATAATTGTTATTTTTAAAAATTAAGTTAATAAAACTACATGATAATTGATACCTCACGTTCAAATTGAAGCCCAAATTGAAATTTTAGATCTTCATCTTGAAGCCAAAATTGCAAACTAAATTACTAAGTTGTTTTAGTTATAATTAAAACATTTTTTAGATATTTTAAAACTTATTGATCATTGCGTAAGTTTAGACTCTAGGTATTAATTAAATACATTCACTTGTTATCCCTTTTTTTCTATCAAAGCTTTGTAAATAGCTTCTTAATTGAAAAATGTTACTATTTGTATACCTATCCAAACTTAAAGATTTCGTAACCACAATAAAGAGATAAAGACGAAAAAATCACAAAACCTTAATTTTTCTCTATTTATTACCACCGGAAATGGATCCTCAAATTTTACATAAACTATTTCTTTCTGATTAATTAATAGATAGACGATAAAAAATAGTTAAAAATGACTGCGCATACTTATTCACAACTTTGTATTTAAGTCATAAAAAAATAGACCAAAATTTTAACTTTTTTTTAAAAAAAATAAACAGGTTGGCGTGACCCGTTTAGGCCCGCGGACCGACCATAAATGAGTCAGATCCTAAAAATGTGCACAATTTTGGCCCGAATCGTTTAAGCCTGCAAGCCCAAACGGGCCTACCCGTTTGACACCCCTAGTTACAGGTAGTGTGGGAATGGCTGGGCTAACTGTGGTTGAAGGAATGGAGGATAATGTGGCTGCAGGTGATGGCTGAGATATAGGGATAGGATTGTGGAATTGAGGTGAGGTTGCGGGGGACTCAAGTATAACAGTAAAAGGTTCTAGGCAATGTGTTGGAGTCATAGTTGGCTGAATAGTGAGGATGCTGTGTCAGGTATGGCAATGGTGAGATGAGGGAAGTGATGTTCATAGAACTTAATATTTCTAGAAATGAATACTTCCTTAAAGGTAAGATCATAGAGCAAGTATCCTTTAGTTCCTGATTTGTAACCCAAAAACATGCATTTCCTTGCTCTAGGCTGTAATTTTGTTCTATGATTCTGCAATGTAGTTGCATAGGCTAGGCAACCAAAGACTTTTAAGTGTTGCAGATCAGGTTTAGCTTGATAAAGAACCTCATAGGGTGTGAGATCATGGAGGAATGAACTTGGTAGCCGATTTATGAGGTGTATGGCATGAGCAACAGCAAAGTGCCAAAAGCTTTGAGGTAGGTTAGACAGAAATATTAGTGCCCTAGCAACAGCTAAGATATGCTGGTGCTTTCTTTCGATTACTCCATTTTGTTGTGGAGTTTCCACACAGGTGGTGTGATGAATAATCCTTTTAGAGTTTAAAAAATGAGTGCAAATTGAACTCAGGTCCATTGTCAGACCTGATGCACTTAACTGATGCCTGAAACTGATTTTCAATCAATGCCACAAAGTTCTGAACTAAACCAGTAGCTTCAGACTTGTACTTCATAACGTATGCCCATGTAAACTGCGTGTGATCATCCACAATTGTAAGAAAATATTTGAAACCAAAAGCTGATGGAACGGAAATTGGTCCCTAAATATCAACATGTAGCATGGCAAAAGAAGAATCAGATGTTGAGACATTAGCTGAAAAAGGTAATTTCCTTTGTTTGGCAATTTGACAAGATTCACAAGGAGTGTTTACATCATTATTATAGTGGAGAAAAGGAAAAGCAACATGCAAACTATCTAATTTCTTGTAGGAAGGATGGCCTAGTCTAAGTTGCCATATGTGAGAATTGTTGACAACAAGTCTGTTGATGCCTTGCAGAGCTGGAATCCCTGCAGCTGCTGAATCCAAATAGTATAGGCCTTGTCTTGAGCTAGCTTACCAATCATTTTCATAGATGGCCATGCCTGTATCTGACATTGATTTTTAGTGAAGGAAAGTATACATGGTAAATGTGTAGTCAATTTAGAGACAGATATAAGATTAAATGTGAAAGTAGGGATGTATAGCACATTTGTAAGGAACAAATGCTTGGAAAAAATACATTTCCTGCAATGTTAGTGGAAATTTGACTTCCATCAGGCAACTTTAAGTATACTGGTTTAACTTTTCTAAATAAATGGAATTAATGCAAGGAATGAGTAATATGGTCAGTGGCATCCAGCATGTAGAGTTTGTGTTATGGCATGCTACTAGAACAGGATTACCTGCAGAAGGATTTTGTTGTGGCTCATGACTTGTTTGGTTGGCTACTCGAGTTTGTGGCTCATTAGGTTTGATCAAGGCAAGCAAGGCTTTGTATTGATCATGAGTAAAATGAAAATTTGAATTTGGCACAAGTCTCCTTAAGAGACACAATGCTGCAAGCATCATCAGAATCAACATCCTCTGCAGTAGTGACATTGTTAGCAATTTTACCTTTATTCTTTCTCTGTATATAAACTGGATACCTTATTTTCTTGAAGCATTCATGCTCCAAATGACCTGTTCCTCCACAGTTATTGCAGTGTTTAGAGTAGTAGGAAGGGCTTCAACCCCTAGGAGGAGGTTTAGTGGTCTGAGTTCTTGTTCTGTCCTTGGGGTTTGAATGCTGTTTGGGACCAGAAATGACAGCATCAGCCAAAGTTCTATCATCATAATCCATATTAAATTGCTTTTTTTATTGTAATAAGAAAGAAAGAACCTTGTTAATATCAGGGACAAGTTCTATGAGCATGATTTGAGATCTAACATTGCTATAGTTCTCATTCAAGCCTCTAAGAAATCTGATCACATAATCATGATCTTTATATTCTCTAACAATACCAAGACCACAAGTGCATCTAGCAGGGCAATAGCACATTGGTATAGGCCTGAAATTTTCTAGTTCATCCCAATAAGTCTTCAATTGATAATAGTAAGTAGTGATAGGGGAATCACCTTGATTGAGTGTGAAGATCAACTCTTGAAGTTCAGCAATCCTATAGAGATCTCCTTAATGGTATCTGCGTTTGAGATCTTTCCAAAGGTCAGCAACACTTTCTGTCCAAATAATACTGGACATAATCTCGGGCGAGAGAGAATTTGTTATCCAACCAAGCACAAAGGTGTTACATTTGTCCCACGCAGTGAAAAGAAGGTCATCCTCATCTGGTTTAGTGATTTATCCATCCACAAATTGAAACTTATTCTTGCCTTTCAAAGCCAAGCGCATAGCTCGCACCCAATGATGATAATTTCACTCAGTTAAGACCTGAGATACAAGGGCTGTTCCAGGATTTTCACTAGGGTGAAGGTAATAAGGAGAGAGTGGATCACGTGAAGGATCAGAGAAGGGATTAATATCAGTCATTGTTAAGTGTCATATTTAGCAATTTCACCTAGTAAAATGACACCTGTCTGCTTAGGTTTTAATGAATTATCTGACTAAATTCCCCACTTTTGTAGGAATTATAAAGATGGATACAAGCAGGTAAAAAGAATAGAATCCAAAGACAAATCCCACAGGAATGAAAACGAGAAGAAAAGGGGAAAAAGAGCTAGGGAAAAGAGCTTTTAGAGAAGTATCGCTCAGCGGAACTACCAAGATGCACAGTGCTCACATCGCTCAGCAAGACTCAAACGCTCAACACTCACATCGCTCAGCAGAACCCATCGCTCAGCGACATGATTGATCGCTCAGCGGACTGTAACCAAATTGAGCATTCTGTTTCTAAATGAATTATGAATCGAAGTTTCACCTAAATTATAAATCATGTGATTAGGTTAAACCTCTAAGTGCTAATATTTTTAAGTAAATGCTAACTAGAAGCACTTAGACCTTCAACCTAATGATCAATTTCCAAATTTATAACCTTCAATTGAAAAATCAAATGTCTGAAAACAAGTGCAACATGATCTGAAATTGAGATTCCTAGCTGGTTTAGAAATGTAAAATTTTGAAAAGGGAATCTTTTTTAGCATCTTATGCCAAAAAAGATAAACCAAAAGGCACAAGTTTCATTTTGAATCCAAAAACATTGTGGGAATTTCTGACCACAATAGTGGGAACTTCTGACCACACCCCTAAATGCAGGAAATTCTGACTGCAAGTGATTCAAAATGAAAACATTATCTTTTTGAATTTGATCATATGATTCCTCTAATATTTGTTATGTTAAGTCCCTGGGGGAAAAGAGTTTCTGATTGTTTTGCAGGCCTCAAAATAACAAGAAAAACCTTCCAAAGAATTGTATAAAGAGAGAATCAATCATGGTCAGACATAGAGGAAGAAGAGCATGATTCTTCAAAGAAAGAAGAGCCTCTATATCCTCAATCAAATTTAAGTAGAAGAAGCGCAAAATTGCAAAGAGGGTACATGAAAAGAATTCACCATCAGAGCTATAAACAGGGAGCAATTTAATTTTCTAGCACCTTAATTAATTTTCTTTAGTTAGCTTAATATGTGCATAGAGTTGTTTGTCTGAAAATAATACTGAGTACTAGTTTACCCTACATGAGATTAATGCATGAACAAAAGAAGAACATGAATTGAATTGTTTCAGGATCCATGATAGATTATTGTGAGTACATGTATAGATACCATGAACATATCAATGCGCATTTATCTACTTGTTTGTATAAACATAACCTTGAAAATGTTTTGAGGTCAAGGAAGTTCGACCTAACTCAGGTGAGGGAGTGAGCTTATACACTAAGAAAGATAGAGAGAATCACCATTGTTTTTGTACAATTGAATTTGTTTGAGTCTCTGATTTTGAAATTTGTATGGAAATAATAGGAAGTGATCAAGGCATTCTGTTCATTAGACTTAAAACCACTTGGCCAAATAAAGCCTACCCTAAATAGGAATATCCCTTAATAACCCTGTTGAGCCTAACACGAGAAATTTCTTAATTATTACATAATCCCTGAGCCTTGAAAAGAAAAACAATGACATCCCTTAATTTCTAAATTAGGAGAGCATTCTATTGGATTATATGAAAAAATCGAAGTTAAGGGGAGATCAAGGTTGGCAATAGTGAAAAGAGACAAAAAGTTTGAATTAATTGAACAGAAGCAAAACACATACTAAAAAGAAAGAAATCTTTGTCTCAAATACAAAAAATAAAGAAAAAGAAAAAGGATTGAGAAAAAGCAAAAGAAACAAAAGGAAAAAGGGTTGAAGAAACAAAATAAAGAAAAGAGAAAAAGAAAAAGGAAACAAAAGAAGTAGGTTTTCAGAAGCTCTCTTGATTAGGAACTTTGAATATCCAGAAAAACCAAGTTTCTTTTTTAACCTAACCACATTACAACCCTTGAAAGTCCTTCAGTGATCCTTGAATGACCATACAATTTGACTTGATTGTGAGACAGGTAACAAATTTAACTTGTTGTGATTCAATGGTGGTATTGAGCGAAACACCCACCGTAAAATGGTCCACTGACCATTGTGTGAATAAATAAAAATTTCCTTGATTGAAAAGGCATTGGATAGTGTGATCTGTTTATAGCATTCAATGTGATTGTGCTTTTGATTAATGTTAAGATCATTCTATGGTGTCTCACAGGTCTCGAGCTTGAACTTCATGAATCAATTTAATGAACTATAATAACTAAATGTTCATGAGCATCGATCTTTTCTAAAAATCTTGAGCATAATTCTAGTACCTCTTGTTTGAGGACAAACAAGGTCTTAAGTTAGGGGGAGTTGTTAAGTGTCATATTTACGCAATTTCACCTAGAAAATGACACCTGTCTGCTTAGGTTTCAATGAATTATCTGACTAAATTCCCCAATTTTGTAGGTATTATAAAGATGGATACAAGCAGGTAAAAAGAATAGAATCCAAAGACAAATCCCACAAGAATGAAAACGAGAAGAAAAAGGGGCAAAAGAGCTAAGGAAAAGAGCTTTTAGAGAAGTATCGCTCAGCGGAACTACAAGGACGCTCAGCGCTCACATTGCTCAGAGTGAAGAAACTTAGCCGCGAAGCAAGCTCTGCAGCCACCCTACCACCCTGCTCTGACACCGCTCAGCGCGCTGCATGTCGCTCAGCGGCTCTGACAGATAATGTCAGAGCAGAGCTACCACGCAGAGGATAAAACCTGGTGGTAAAGAAAGTTGCGCCGCTCAGCGGTGCCCTGAGGTTGCTGAGCGGACCTGGTGAATTTTGACCTATAAATAGGAGGCTGAGGCTCACACTTGAGGGCATCAATCAGAACTAAGGATTCATTCATTTCTCATTTCTACTTGTATTTCAAATCCCAGGTTAGTTTAGCAACAAAGAGGAGGCTAATGAAGGAGCCAAGAGTGATCAAGGAAACACGGCGGTCGTTGTCATGACAGTGTGAGAACGTGTCATGGTAAGCGTACATCACCTTGCCTCTGGGATTCTCTCTTGTAAGATGGATTTCTAATCCTCTTGTTGTTGGGATTTTGATGAATATTATAGCATAATTGTATCCATGTGGTTTTGCATTAATGAATCTATCACTTTTTATGATTTGCATGAATCGATTTTACGCTTAATGATTGTTTTAGATTAGCTACCTAAAACCTGATTTCAAACTACTTGGTTGCGCGTGAGAGCAACATCACAAAGTTGGAACTAAATCAATTCATCTGATAAACCTAATTGCTAGAGATAGAGTTAGGGTTATTAGTCGTTTTAACATCTGAAATAACACTGGTTTACTTTGTTAAGTTTGTGCAAGAAATTGATAGCATAATAAAGGAAACCTAATGATCTTTTCATGCTCGAGAGAGATGAACAAGTTAAGAACTGGTGGCGAGAAATCAAGAAATGATAATTCTCATGTATTGAGTAAATGAATGCATGAAACTATAATAGGATTCAATTCCCAACAAACTTCCTGATCTACCTCTGATTTGTTGCCTATTTATCTTTTATGTTATTTATTTATCCTAAATATCAATCAATCAATCCTTCACCTTATTGCTTAATTAGCAAACTCAAGAACGGTATTTGTGCAACTCTCTGTGGATACGACTATACCCGACTATACTGCAACTGGATCCCTTGAGAATCTGAAAGCTGTAAAGAATGATATATAAAACGACGAGAGTGTTAAAAAGCTTTCAACAGCCATAACAGTGAAATCTTGATTCAAGATTGATAAAGAACCAAGTTTATGCAAAATTTTAGTGAAACAGAACAACAAATTGCAGAAGAAACTTGCAGCGGAAAGAGAATTTGTTACTGAATGTGATTCAGGTAATCACAAAACAAAGTTGAAAATCACGAAGAAGTAATCACAATCACAACCGCAAATTCATCACAACAAAGAATCATCACAGGAAATCTGAATCTAACCAACAACAGAACTTGATGAATTGATGAACTGAACATTTCCAAATGAAACTTCTTGAACAATGGACAAAGGGAAATCAACAGCGAGTTGTCACTTCAAGATTCCAAGGAAGATTGCAGGTGTGTGAGTGAAGAATAAAAGATGATGAAGATCGATGTGGCTTAATTTGATACCATGATAAAACTGCACATATGCAGCATACAAATATGCAAAAAAACACTGCTACAACATCAGGAAACAGAACAAAGAGAGGGCTATGAAGAATGAGTATGAAAATAAAAAATTTAGTCATCAAAAGATCATCTATCACTATTGTTAATAAGATATATATATATATATATATATAGACACACACACACACAAGAGTATTGGTAGCTTGGTGCACAAGTTATCTGACTTCACTAACTAACTTGTTCTAACTGAATTTAACCAACTTCATGTTTACTAACTTGTTACACAAGTTACAAGCTTCAAATGCTAACTAACTAACTACTCTTAGTTACAATAGTTAATTATAATTACACAAGACAAAATTTACATTTTTTCTTCTATATCTAACATATTCGGTCAATACCGAGATGGCTCATAACTCAGTCATCCCTGAGTACAAGTTCAGAGTCTGAGATGATGAACTTGGTCTTCACTCGGACGCCCAAGTAAGTGTTTGTTGCATATAGGTATTAGAAATGAATAAAGCGTAATTGTATGCTATGTTTTTGCTTTATATAGCTTGTTCATGCACCTAGCCATTTGTAGGTAGTTAATGTGTGTAATAGCTCATAATTGAATGTAAATACGTTGTTTTGAAGCCTTGATGAGATTATTGAAACGTATAACCTCCGTTATAAATGTGTGGGTGATTATTTATGACATTTGTTATTGTGTAACGCTCACTATTCCTGGACTAGATAATCCCGACATAGTTGATACTCCAATTGGTTGTCCCGAGATATGATGAGGAATGACATGTCGTGCATTCTTGTCAATCTCGATACTAAGAGTTGTAAGTCAAGATTAAGTCCGTAACACATTCCATATTAAGGTGATTTTAATATGTTCTTTGTTGAAACATTCCAATTCAACGACCAAAAACACCTGCTTAATAGATTATATAGCCTGATGTAGAGTCAAAGCCCTTTGGCTAGGGGAAAAGATTAAGATTTATTGATGTAAAAGCTAGATAACTAGCTTATAAATTGTTATATGAAATAAAATATTGACTCTAGTTTCACTGTTTCAGTTTGGAAGGAATTGATTTAAAACTTTGAACTGATCAGCAAACATACAGAGAAATTAAAAATTAATAATTTGCGTGCTTACTAGATCAAACTTTTCGAAGTGCAGAGACAGAACTTTGTTTTGTTTCCATGTATAGGGTAGACAGTAGCAGCTTCATATATATGCAAATGAAGATAGTGGAGTATATATTTTATTATATTGCTTTATCGTGGTGTGTCTCCTCTGTCCATTTTTTTTTTTACGTAAATGGTTGTAAAACTTACTGATGATTTGAAAAAAATGAATACAATAAGATAAAATTAGAGGGGGCTATACAAGGAGGTACCTTCTGTGTCTAAACAAGCAACAACTTTGTTTCCATTCCTCTTTGTGTGAGAGAAAACACATGATGTTAATCTTTGTCCAAAAATTTTACAATCTTTAGCAATAGAGCTAAAATAGGAAAAAATATTGACCCCATTATTAATACTTGTAATTAAATCTTATTTCTATCGCACATGGAAGCAAACAGACAAGAAATTTGGAAAATCAATTTCTATGCAGAATCTGCAAAATATTCAAAGACTGGACTATGCTTCCTCAAACATTTGTTAATACTTGTCTACGTCAAAAATGGGCCACCTATGAAATGACTACCATCCATATACTGTTGCCAATCATTCCACATGTATAAAATGGAGCCAGCCTGTTACTTTTGTCAGCCCGTTACTTTTGGGCCCATACGAATATTTCTGCGAGGAGTAAATTTAAACTAAACAAAAGAATTTCGACCAAAAAAAAAACTAAACAAAAGAATATTAAAAGAAAAATTAATACATGTTTATTGTAAATGAGTTTTAAATAATTATTGCGACATATAGATATTTTTATTTGAATATGAATACGTAATATAATTGAATAATATAAATTTTTGTATACCAATAACACAGCAAAATTAAATTTAAAATAAAATTATATATATTAAAGGCTATATCTTATCATATGTATTTATAGTTTGATTAATTTTGTTGATCGATTCATTTATAAACCTAAAGAAATATAGTTCAAGCAATTAACATAAATCAAATGAGACAGATGGAGCCTATGATCAAAACCAACCTACGTTAGGTTTGGCTGTAATTATCCTCACTAGTGAGGTATTTAATTTAATCACCATTGTAAAATACTAAATAATGAACCTTAAATTATGGCTTGACTCTTGATTGTGTAAATCTTTTTCTTAGCCTAATTTGTTTATTTAGCGGAAGAAGATAATAACGCTAACATATATTCAGGTAAAAAAGCGTTCCGCAATGGGTAAAAACACTTTAGGTGTGTTTAGAGCTACTATTTTTTTTCTTCTGAAAATTATTTTTAGAAATATATAATTGTAATTTTTTTAACGTATTTTTATATTTCAGAAGAACTTTGATAAACCTAAAGTGCTTCTTAAATTTATCCTTAAAATTTTAAGAAGCACTCTGGTTGCTTCTCGAAATTTCATTCAAACAGTTTACATAACTTACAAAGTGTTTTTTTTTTATAAAATAAACTATCTTTAATAAAAATAAACCATAACCTTGCAATATTTTAAAACTCAATTAATTAAGCAAATTAAAAAAAGTAAATATAATGGTCTTCGATTTTAGTAATTACTTTAAATATATATATATATATATATATATATATATAGACAAANATAGTTACATGTATATAAGGTTGTCAAAATGAGTTCGACCTGCGAATCCAGCCCATTTATCCAATTAAATGAACGGGTTTTACATGCAAAAAAATAGGTCCGTGAAAATTTGAAAAAAAAAATGGTTCGACCCGTATAAGCCTGCGGGGGCTAAAAAAATAAAATCAAAAGGTACTCGTAAGAGCTATAACATAACAAAATTTCATTGGAATATATATATATATATATATATGGGAGTTATTTTTGTAGCAAAATAAATTGTTAAGTTGTTTTAGTTATAATTAAAACATTTTTTAGATATTTTAAAACCTGTTGCGCATCATGCGGGTTTAGACTCTAGGTGTTAATTAAATACATTCTCTTGTTATCTTTTTTTTCTATCAAAGGTTTGCAAATAGCTTCTTAATTAAAAAACGAAAATGCTCCATATACACCCCTAAATCATACACTCATACATACGCCACTCTTTTATACGGTTTTATACGCAATTAATGATGATTATACATATAACGTATAATTATACACAACGCGCGTGCCCAATCCTGAACTCGTTCTCGTCATCGTTTTCATTTATCGTCTTCAACCTCTCATCCTTTTTATGTTATGATTGTCATCGTCATCCTCTGTCATTCTCTCATCCTCTCATCCTCCTATCATCGTTATCCATTCTTTCATTATCATCATCATCATCCTTTCTTTGATTATCCTCTCATTATCATCATTCCATTTTCTATTATGTTTATCATCATCATCGTTTTCATGATTTTTTTTCTTTGATTTCCATAGAGAGTTTTGTTCTTTGACGTCTATGTGAAATTCTAGTGTACTGAAGCTTTATACATTCTAATGCTCATTCATCACTAACATGCATATGACAGAAAATTGGATGTGCAAACTTTAAATGGGCATAAATGCAAACATTAAATAGGCGTATGTGCAAACATTTTTCACAGGTCACAGGTTTTGTTTCTGTTGAGGAAGAGGAGGCATTTTGACACATTCTCAACCTTTCAACAATTAATGCATAAATATTATAAACATTTTGACACAATTTTTTACATATTGTTATGAATAAACATTAGATGGTGTGATATACGCATTATGTGTTTGTCACAAATGCATAAAAATGCAGAATTTGATGTATTGTACAAGTGTGCAAACTTTAAATGGGTATAAGTACAAATATTAAAAAGGCATATGTGCAAACATTATCCACAGGTCACAGTTTTTGTCTTTGTTAAGGAAGAGGGTGTGCATTTTGGCATATTCTCAACCTTTTAATAATTAATGCATAAATATTATAAATATTTTGACACAATTTTTTGCATATTGTAATGAATAAACATTAGATGATGTGATATAAGCATTATGTGGACTTTTTTACTGTATTGCCCATGTGAAAGAAACAAATTACCAAAATACCCTTGTCTGGAAACATATTACAAGACTACCACGGTTTAGCTGACATGGCACGGGGGGTTGAGATTCACCAACCGCGCTGGCGAATTCATTAAGAATTTGTCAACCGTGGTGGTGAATTCCAAACAAAATAAATTTAATAAATATCTTAATTTGGTTAATTAAAATCTAACTAAATATTCACATATATGTTACGTTAGCACACGGTGGCGGCTAGAGAATTCAACGCATGCGAAAATCATGGATTCTTAGGTAAGCTGCAAAAAATCCAAAAAAATAATTTTACAAAAAGACCGGAACACTATTTATCGTGCGCGCACAAGAGAGAATCCATCAATTTGCACTTCGAAGAGCCCCAATGGCTTGGACACATGCGCGCGAGCCCAACTCATTTCTCAACTCTTTTTACTAATATAACAATTACTAAATGTATATAAACACTTAAAATGTTTGTGATCTAACAAATGTGGGATTAGAATATTTTATACTAATATGTGCCCCTTTACAAAAAAAAAACTGTGATGATGATTTTCATATTTTCATGATTTTCATATCTTTAATCCCGATTGCGACAAGGCCAAGATCTTGATTAAACGCATCGCCGCTTTCATTAATCAAGATTAGACCCTCTGTGTGTTTCAGTGTTGGAAATCCAATAATAACTCGTGTTCTATTTGCCTGTTTCCGGTTATCGTTATCTTGTTTTGTGACCTAGCTAGCATTATTATATTGTATCTCTATATTCTACACTCATTCCATCTTAACCAAATTGATTGAATTTGACATGGATGAGCAAAAGAAGGTTCCGTGAATAAACAGGGAACAAGCCCTCTGCACACATCCATCCCCAAAATCGGCACAATGAAACAAATCACAATACTAGCTCCACACTTTGCTAAAAACCATAAACTATGGGCTGAGTCCAATGTTTAAAGAGCTATATAGCCCAAAAGGTTTATTTATTACTACAACTTATAACTTTTATGTTTAGACCAAAAATAAAACATTGTTTCTTTCTGTTTCTGATAAAAAGCCACAGTTTTACACTTGGGGGGGTCCAATTAATCCTTAACCCCTATTCAATGTCTACCATCGGAGTTGTGCAATATTTTTCGAGTAACCTTCAAACTCATCTCATGTCGATGAAGTTCGTCTTCAAATGGTTTGTCCTGTGCCTCGTAATATTGTACCAATGGGATGAATGCAAACTATACAACATTACCTTGGAACGAAAACTCTTTTTATTTTCTTTTTTTTTTTAATCTCCATCGCTACAGCCCAACAAATCTTACTTGTGGAGCTGCACCGTGCTCCAATAAATCTTAACTCTTTTAATCTCATGCTTTATTTTATTTTTTGCTACTGTAATTAGCCATACCCTCTGACCCATTCTTTCGCCATGTATCTCTCAAGCTTCAAAACAGAATTCATGAAACCAAATGTGCCCTTCAATATACCTCTTTTCTATTTTCCTTATGGAGATCTTAGATGGAAACCAGAATGAGCTCCTGTGAATTACAAACATATTAGTATAAAATATTCTAGTCTCACATTGGTTAGATCACAAACATTTTAAGTGTTTATATACATTTGGTAATTGTTGTATTGGTAAAAAGAGTTGAGAAAGGAGTTGGGCTTGCGCCCATGAGTCCAAGCCATTTGATGGATTCCCCTGCGCGCACGATAAATAGCACCCTCAAGAGGATGTGCATTTTGGCACATTCTTAACATTTCAACAATTAATGCATAAATATGATAAATATTTTGACACAATTTTTTACATATTGTCATGAATAAACATTAGATGATGTGATATAAGCATTATGTGTTTGTCACAAATAAATAAAAGTGCAGAATTTAATGTATTGTAGAAGTGTGCAAACTTTAAATGAGCATAAATGCAAACATTAAATGGGCGTATGTGCAAACATTAAGCACTTGTTTACAACACTATTAATTATGCTTTGATGTTTCGTTTATTTTCCTTTCTCTTGTCAATTATGATCTGGTTTTTTATTTTTTCCCCAAATTTTTATATTTCTTATTTAAAAGACGATAACAAGCAGCAACATCCCTTCTTTTGATCTTGGTTTCTTTTTTCTTTCAGTCACGCATCTCTCTAACAAATCCTAGATAGACGAGAGCGAAGAGAGATCGACGAGAGGGACGGGAGTTTCTTGTGTTTTTGGATTAGAAGTGAAGAGGTCGAAGAGAGAAGTTAAGCGTGTGTTGGACGCGCAAGTGAGCGAGAGTGGGAGAGAGAGATTAGCGGGAGGTTATATTGTGGGTCCACTGTATATTAATACGGGTATATGTATAGTGTATGGATTTAGGGTGTACATGTAGCAGAACTAATTAAAAAATGCTACTATTTGTATACCTATCCAAAATTAAAGATTTTGTAACCACAATAAAGAGATAAAGACGAAAAAACCACAAAACTTTAATTTTTCTCTATTTATTACCATCAGAAATGGATCCTCAAATTTTACATAAACTATTTCTTTTTGATTAATTAATAGATAGACGATAAAAAATATATAGTTAAAAATAATCGCGCATACTTATTTATGACTTTGTATTTAATTCATAAAAAATAGACCAGAATTTTATTTTTTAAAAAAATAAACGGGCTAGCGAGTTGGCCCGTTTAGGCTTTTGGATCGACCATAAACGAGCTGAATCCTAAAAATAGACATAATTTTGGCACGACCTGTTTAGGCCCATGAGCCCAAATGGGCCGGGCCTAAACGAGCCGACCCGTTTGACACCCCTACATGTATATACGCTAATATTTGATGGTTGGGTTGAATGTGTTTTTAGTTTCTCAAAAATTACAATTTTTTTGTTTTATCCTAAAAAAAATTTGTTAGGAAATAATTCATGACAATTTTTTTTAAGGATTTAGTTTATGCCGTTAGCATGGGCCGTTATACTGCTGACGTAGCAATGCACATGACTGCCACGTGATTAAATTAACTGTCACGCAACGGTCTATCATAATCGCAGAAATTAAATCCTAAAAAATAACTTATCAAAAATTATTTTCTAATCAATATAAAACACAAAATTTATAATTTTTTAAGAATTAAAAACGTATATAACCATCTTAGGCTTGGAAAAAACTAACTTTTCTGATCCGCAACTATTAGCTCTTTGGTGACATGTACTTTATTTTTAATGCTACCATGCATGTGCATACCATTAATCTGGCACTCCACTCCACTCGTCAAGTTGTCAAGTGTTTTAAAGCCGGGCAGGAGACACGAGAAAGAAGTGGCGTTTAGCGCTTTGATTGCATAAAATGCAATGCATGATATGTAGTAGTACAAGTTTTAGATTTTCGGCATTGAAATGAATTTGAGCACAAAGACATCCTATTTCTCGCCTTGAAGTAGGGTCATGAAGGCAGGTGCATGCTCGTTGGAAGGAGAAATACTTTCTTAGTTTTAACATGTTTTTTAAACAATGCAAAATAAAATTAATAGTTAATAAAATTTTTGTATCATACATTGAATGTAGTCCATATGAGTATAACGTACCAATGTCGTTTTAATTTGTCATTTTGAGTTTAGTTAACTTAGACATGAGTTTATTTAATATGTAAATAAAATAAAGAAAAGAAAAAGCTAACAATGTTCTTATGATACTCTTTAAAAAAATAAATTTGATACATTTTTTTTGAAAAACTAAGATTCCATATTTTTTATGACATTTATTTAATGTATTAGAAACTTTGAAACTTACCAATTTTGTATACGTAATAATGAGGGTCCGCAATACTAAATAGGATAAGTTAACAAAATACATAATAACTTTATCCGTTGTTTGACACAATCATCATCATGATTATTAAATTCTCGAGTTAACTCGTAAACTCTTACAAGTTTACGATTTCACTACACAAAATGAGTTAACGCTCATGAAAACTCTTTTTTGGTAAACTCGTACGAGTTTAAGTAAACTCTCAATTTTACAACCGAGTTTACAAGTTAAAATCTACCTACAAGTTTACGAGTTTACCTCAAGATGTATAAATTTGACAACTTTTTTAAATACTTAGTTGACTTTGTGTGTGTTAGACAATATCTATTGAGTTTATTAAGCTGATTTTGCATATTTATCATAATTGAGTTATGTCTTATCAAACTATAAAGTAATACATGTATAGAATAAAGTATGACATAACTAAGTGTCATGCATTAAGGTATATTTTATGATATTTTTTTCATTTATTTTATTTTAAATTTAACATTATTCAATGTAAATTATGAATACAAAATTTAATCAGGTTTAGTTCCTAATTATATTGCTTATAACATTTTTTTTCACATACGTAAACTCTTACGACTTTATGAGTCGAATTTGCTGAGCCTTCACGAGTTTACTTAAGCTCTCGAGTTTGACAATCTTGATCATATCATGCTCTGAATGATTGAAACTAATTATGTTTATGGAGGCAAAATAAAATCTTATTAACTTCTAACATACAAAGTCTATTTTAGTTTTTCATGTTATTTTGTTTAATAAAAATAAATATTAAATATTAAATAGTTAATAAAAACCATAAATAAAATATCAAGATCAAATAAAATAAAATAATACTAAAAAAATTAATTAGTTAATAAAATAAAATATTAGTAATATTCAGTAATACATATATATATACACACATATACATACCAAATAATATTTAGTATAAAAGTAAATGCTCAATAGTATAAAAATATTAATTATTCAAATACATGAATAAATACTTAAAAATGTTGATATACATATAATTCTTCATACTAAACGTAAATATTTTAAAAACATGATTAATAATATTAAATTTCGTTTTATACATGATTATTTTTAATTAATTAAATGTAAAAATTAATTAATAAAAAATCATTTTAAAAAATTGAAAATAGTAAAAAATAGTACATATTGTTAATAAATACATTATTATTAATAAATAGTTAAATGGTAATATTTATTTAAAATTTATATTTAAGTAATTTTTTTTATTTTTCATAAAATAGTTTTTTATTATTAAAATTATTAATTATTGATAAAATGAAGAAGGAAATACATAACATAAAACAACATCTTATATGATATCATTCTACGCAGTTATTCCCATTGGAAGACTCACCCGCCATAACCAGGTGGGCGACCCGGGTAGACCGGGATTAATCAAGGCTAAACCTTGGATATCGGACAGACAACCTAAAAAAAATATGTGTCAAACCGGTCTAGGTCTAGGACTGTTGATTAGCAAAACCTAAAGTAAAATATTTAGTATTTTAGTATAATAAATAAATAAATAAAAATAAAAAACTCTCAAGCAGCATGGGCCATCCACGTATCAATGTTGTTTACACGCGTTCCTTGGTAGCTAGTATTCTCTCGTCTAATGACTAATGTCGTCATGCGTCGGCCGTATTTGGATTCAGCTTTTTGGTTCGAAAACTTGTGGGCTGTAGAAGACAACGATGTTGATTAGTGAGACAAATTAGGCAATTATTATGGAAACATGGCTCTGGGCAATTAACGACACAGATACTTTCTCCTTTCGATTTCACGCTCTCTGGTAATTTGCAGGCCATAATATTATCACTATTTGACGGTTACGACAATCTCTTCACTCTTCACCGAGACTCCATGCATTTTTACGGCGTACGTGAGAATCTTCACCCTTTTTTTTACTCTTCACTGTTTGAGGGAAAATTAGTTTGACCATTATACAGTAAATTTAGAGATTAATTTTGATACAATGTCATCAAAATATTTCAGTAACTGCTATCTACAAGCAATAGTACTAAACTAGGCCTTCTCAGTTTTACGGAAGTATTCATTTATCCTTTTTTTTTTTTTTAATCTTTTGTTGTAAACAAGTTAGAGATGAATTCTAATCATTATTGATTTTGCGAAAGTAAAGATTAATGATGACATGTAAAAATTTCTGAGTCAGCAGACGAATGATCGAAGATATTGCTCTCGATCGTATGATATTCTAAAACTATGTGATAAGTTATTTATGCACATGATTTTTTTGTGTACGATATGTAAAATATTGTAGATGTAGATTGTAGGTGTTTAATAATATCTTTTCCTCCCCTTTTTTTTAAGTGAAACCTATTTTTATTCCTTCACTAATACGTTTTTTAATTAGGTTTTTTATGGACCAATTAGTTTTTTTTATCGAATGGTTAATATTGTTAATGTAGTTCTTTAAACTTTAAAAGTTAACATTTTGACGTTTGAGACGATGCGGCTAGACTTTATGCCTGGCAAGGGCTATTGAGAGAGAAAACCGGCACCCTTTGGGAAAATATCATCACATCAGTTTGAACTTAATTACACTAAGAAAGGTCAATATGGTTAATAGATAATTGAATTTTTTAAATATTTATCACTGGTTTGATTCGAAGCCTCAAAGATAATAAGCTAATAGTGATTTTTTTTTTAAAAAAGTTAATGGTGGTATTTTAGTTAAATATATAATTTTAATTTATTACTATAAAAAATATTTTACCCAAATCATATAGTATATTAGCAGAAGTGTTCAACTCGCAGACTCAAAATTTATAAAGTTTCATATGTAATAACACCTAATTGGATTGGATAATTGTATGAAATTTTAAGTTGATAATGTGTGAACAATTTTTGTTTCTAGAGCAATTTAGAATTTCAATTGTTGAATATCGTTTAAACACAAAATTTGATCCTATAAATTAAATTAAGTTGCTTTCAAATATCAATTTTAGTTTATTTTAAATATGTGTTTTCACCCTTGGGATGACAGCTAAGAGTGCACAAAGCATAAAGGAAGGAGCTAGCTAGGCATGGATGGATGGTTGAGGACAGGAAGCAAGCAATGGGCTCCAAACATGAAAGTCGAGGTCTCGAATCTTAGCTTAGCGCCTCACACTTTTAAAAGTCAATAAACTCACGCGCGAAACACTCAACAATATCTGACGTGCGTGATCGATTATCTTCACTTCACAATCACATGATTTGAGTTATTCAAAAGGTATTCGCTATTTGCCACAACTAATTTTTTTTTTCAAGACTTTGATATCACTAAAATTATGTCTTTTTTTACATACTCCTTTTCATATGAGTTATGCTACACGTACACCAAAAATCATATACTATACATACGTCTCATATTTATATACATAAAGTTTGTGTTTTAACTTATGTAATGTTTGTGCACTCAATTACGTATAGTTGAAAGTATCATTTACAAGTTTGTAATGTTTGTGCACTCATGAGAATAAAGTTTGTGCATTATTAATGGTGTATGTATGAGTGTATGAAATTGGGTGTACATGTAGCATTTTTATTTTCATATATAGCCAATTATTAAACCTTTGGTGAGATGTGTAAAGAAGGCAAAAAAAAATGACATTATCTTATTCAAATTATATTGGGTCATTATTTTATTTTAGATATGTTTTGTTTATTTATTTTAAGTATTTAAAATATTTAAATTTATTTTATTTTATTAATTCAATTTTAAGTCTATTGTTATGAAGTTTATCTTTAGTTTAGATTTGAATCTAATATAAAAGATTATAAATATCTCATAAACTAATACAATAAACCATTTTTGATGAATATAATTTTATATTATTTTCTCTTTAAAAAACTTCTTTTACAAATAGGTGATGTCTTTGTGTATGTAAGAAAAAAAATAGATAATCTGATTTTAAGATAATTTTTAATTTCTTACTTTTATTCTTTAGGGGTATAGTAACAACGATTTTTATTCTATTATTTATTTTTAGTTAATGTGTGTGTTAAAATTTAGAGATTTTTTATATCCTTGCTCTTCCTATCACTTGGCCAATTGCTTAAATAATCCAATCATTTATCAATTGTGGGGTTTGTTGGTCCGGTGGCAATTTAGTGACAACCAAGAAAGTAAGAAAGGTGAAAAAGAAAAAAAGAATAAATCAACCACGTCACCAGGCGAGATCAACGCGGCGGAGCAATGTGATTCTCGTAAATATCCATATCCAATTCCAAAATGTGGTGCCAATTTTTCAAACACGAACTTATTCCGGGCCTGGGCGGTTTCCTGTGTTAGTTCGTTATGGTATCTGTTTCTCGAAAATGCCAGCGCCAAATTGCAAAAGCAGCCTCTCTCTCTCTCAATCGTAGCCGTTCAGCGGTGGCTCATGGCTGTGCCCCGTGACTGTGTATCGTGTAACAGTCAAAACCGGCGGGTGATTTTAACGTTTTTGTTTTTAGCTAGCTGCAATTTGCATGCTTCCTTGCATTGGACCGGGCCAGTTTTTATTTTTATTTTTAAATTTTTCTCACTCTCTGTCCCCCTCATTTTTGGTTTGGTCAAAAATTAAGAACCATCGTCGAAAAAAACTTTTGAATTTTACGGAGCCATCAAAGATCCATTAAAAAAAAAAACAAAGACCAATAATAGTCAAGCCCCACCACGTGACCAAATGTCATACGCTTGCCGCATCACCCTCTCTAGGAAGGAAGATTTGATACTGTATGTAATTATGTATTTATTTATTTAAATTGAAAGTTCTACATAGCAGAGGTAGACAGACACTACTAATAATAAAAGAGAGAAGAGAAACAAAGATAGAAAAGTTAGTAAAGCAATACCATAAAACCAGCACCAATTTCGCACACCAACCACCCTTCATTTTTCGGTGCCTCAAACCTAACGAAACTCCTGTACGGTTTCTCCTCTCGCTCGTCTTCTCACTCTCAGGTAATAACAATATGACAGTTTTTAAAAATAAAGAAATTAAAACCAGAGAAACTTTCATGTTTACGTTTACAAGGAGAAACTGAATTTTGCGACGGTTTGAAAATAAGGCGAATATAATTGGTGAATTTTGTGCGTAGAAATGGAAGTTGCGGTGGCCGAAGCCTTGAAACCAAGTTTGAGGAGAGAGTTCATTTTCCAGCAGGCGCTCGGAGAGGAGATTTTGTGCCTGAACGCTAATAACGTGGTTGTTGGCGGCGGCGACGATTTCTCCGTCGACGACCTCCTCGACTTCTCCAACGGCGAGTTCCAACATGCCTCCGTTCACTACGAACACCACCTCCAACAACAACAGCAGCAAGAGGAAGAAGAAGAAGACGACGAAGAAAAGGACAGCTTATCCTTTTCTTCGCAGTCACAAGACGACAGCATCTCCAATTCCGCCGTCGCTTCCATTTTCTCCGGCGAATTAGCCGTTCCTGTGAGTCTCTCCGTTTTCCACGCAACAAAAACAAATTCCATGTGCTAATTTGCCTAATTCGAATTCAAAACGGTTATTCTCCACACAGGACGATGATTTGGCGGAGTTAGAGTGGGTTTCACACTTTGTGGACGATTCTCTCCCAGAGCTCTCTCTTCTGTACCCGGTTCGTTCGGAGCAGCCCAAACCCTTGGCCCAACCGGAGACCAAACTGCGTTCGCCGAGGAAAACTCATCGTTTTCCCTCCGAAACCAAAGTCCCAACCAAGGCCAGAACCGCAAAGACCAGAAAACCAAACGCACGCGCGTGCTCGTTTATTAGCCCCTTGCTCACGCGCCCGTCCTCGCCTTCCTCGTGCTCTACCTCCCAGCCGCCGGCTAAGAGGCAGAAGAAACGGGCCGAGGCCCAAGACGGTGGGGCCCAATTACAGAGACGGTGCAGTCATTGTCAGGTTCAGAGGACGCCGCAGTGGAGGACCGGCCCACTAGGCCCCAAGACGCTTTGCAACGCGTGCGGGGTTCGTTTCAAATCGGGTCGGCTTTTTGCTGAGTATCGACCGGCTTGCAGCCCCACGTTTTCCAGCGATGTTCACTCCAATAGCCACCGGAAGGTTTTGGAGATAAGGAAGAGGAAAGGGATGGTTGGACCGTACACCGGTTCGGTTCACACGCAATTGGTTCCCAGTTGCTGAAATTTTCAGATTTAGGAAGTAGCTGAATAGGTATACGTTAGCGAACCGGTTTGAACCCGGTTTTTTCTTTTTGTGTAAAATAGTTTGAGTTTTGGTGGGTGTAGTGGTAGTCAGGAGTCAGCTAGGCAGGTAGCGGATATTATTAGGAAGGCATTGATTGTTTGTTTGTATTATCTCATTTTCTTTCTTTCTTTCCTAGGGTTGCTGATTTTTATTTAATCTGGTAGTAATAGTTAATTCGAGGAATAGGAATCTAGGTCATGAAGCTGTTTTGGCCATCTATTCAAGTGGACTGTGTTTGATATTTTACTTGCCCCTCTCAAACGCCTGCATTTTATTGAATCATTCAACTTCTTCACAGCAAATAAAATGATAAAGTTTTTTTTTTTTTTTCTTTTTGGGAGAAAAAATTTGAACCATTCAACTTGGTTCGGCGGTGCATGTGTATAGATTTCGTGAGAGAGCGGGAGAGGTGGGTCAGAGTCCGAGGAGTATGATTGAAGCATTTAAAGTCGGGTGGCATGAGATATTATTGTGTATACTTTCTACACTACTACTATTTTATGATTGCGTTTATTCCATTTATTGATTTATATTTTACTCTATATCAGTTATAAAATTTATTATTAAAATTTTAAAGTTTAAAATAAGATCAATATTTATTTATTTTTGGTAAAACGTTCTAGTAACATGCAATAATTCATCGAATTACACTCATTTGAGACCATCGAAACTATGCTAATGCCTCAAGTGAGTGGAGGTGGATATGGATTGATCTTACCATTAGGCACTTGTGTTTTTTGGTTCGAGTGACACGTAGACTTGTATTGAGTGAGGGGTTGACCACTCCAGTAGTAGTAGTAGATCAATAATGAGTCATCTTGTGTTGATGGCTCGGAAGCATGGGCTCCCTCATGGATCCTTTTCTAGTGCAGCATGGAAGTGTTTTAAAGTGCTGCAGGGGATGAGAAAATTTCTGTATAGACATAAATTTAATAATTCGTTTGTAGATACACACAAATTTAATGGGTCTCACACACACACACATATGTTAAATACAGTTAAGCAAAATTCATGTATTTGAGTGTGGCTACAAATAAATTATTAAAATTGTGTCCAGCATTTAACGTGTGTGCATGGGTGAAGTCGTTGGTGGTGGTGGGGCAAGAAATTATTTGGATAGGACAGTCATGCTTCACAGTGATGGATGCAGCAGCCATTCAATGAACAAACGCCCATCGGATGGATCAGAAATGAGGATTATTAGCACTGAAAAATAGAAAAAATTGTTATACTCAAAACAACAAAAATTATAAGATTATAAGATTACAGTGATATTTAAAATTTTTAACCAGAGTCAGAAAAATCGGACTGCCAACTGGTCTAACCGGCAACTAGACCCCTAGCCAGTCCAGTTAAACAATTTTGCTCCAATTTTTTAATAATAAATTATGATTTTTTTTAAAATATTAATTTTTTAAAATAAAACAATTTTTTTTCTTCTTTGGATTACTCTAGTACCTTGGTCACAATATGGAGTGTCGATACCTTGACCTCAATTGTGTGTATTATATGTTATTATTATTTTAATTTTAAAAAAATAATGTTTTTAAATTTATTAGGCAATTATTTGATGACGCATAGACAATGTATTAATATCTATCAAATTAGATGAGTATCGAAAATGAAACCTTATTGTCTTTATTAATTTTGATTTTGTACCTACATACTTTGTATATATCATCAAAACACTAATAATGTGCAAATATTATATAAAAAGTGATTTTTACTTATTATATAATATATATATATATACACACATATAAATAATAAAATATATATTTATTACACTCCAGTTGAATCGGTTGAACCTATCAACTTCTGAACCCCTGCGTTGACCGGTTTAATGTTGAGTTCGATTTTCTTTTAACCCTGATTTTAATAGTAGTGATCTTTAATTTAATGCAACACTTTATGGACATGGCTTAAAGTAACTTCTAAAATTGACTCTGACGAATCCGATTTTAAATAAGAGAGCGCAAGTTGGAGGAGAGAAAAATATTTAAAATTGACACTTTGAATTCTGATTTCAAAATCAAAATCATATAAATATAAATCATTAAATATTCCCATAATATTGTGTTTTTCATTTCTTAAATCCATACATAAATTAAAAGTCCGAAAAAATGCAAGGATCACTTAGTAATTATTAAGTTATCCGTTCAAGCACTTCAAACATACGTTTTGCAATTAAAATACGTACAGTTTTATTTTTGTTGAGCTAATATTTACATTTAAAACTTACTTTTTTTCTCCTTTTAATTTACTTTTTTAAACTGAAAAAAAGTAATTTACAATTTTAATTTTAAAAGTCATCTCTCACCCACCCTAAATTATCATTTCCTTTTTAGTAATTTTATCTCAAAAAATATTTTTATTTTATACCATTAAAATAAAAATAATTATCTTAAACTTATCTTTGAAATATCTAAATCAAACATAAATTAATTTTTTTAAACTTAATTCCTCTATAAGTAATTTTTCTAAACTTAATTTTACTAAAAGTTTAAATCAAACGACCTTACTTGTACGTGACTTGCCCCCAGTTTGGACTTAACTCTCATTTCTAATTATTTGTTAAATAATTTTTCATAAGGATCGAATTTAATTAATTTAACCATTAAGTCATGTAACTTTATCATAATATATGTAATATAATAGCATAGAAAAATATATTATACATAATAACATAAGATAAGACGAGCAAATACCAGATTGATTATACAAAATTCTAAAAATATGATCTATTTAGTAAAAAAATTCAATTCAATTGTATGAATGATAAATTCAATGTTTATAAAAAGTGATTAAATAGAATAAGTATCTCAAATGAAATATATTCATTATTATTAACTAGAGACACTCCTGCTTAGTAAAAAAGTAACTACAAGAAACTGCTATTGTAAGTCGGTTAATATATTGTAAGTATTGATGATTTTATTTTTATATAATTAATTTGAATTGAAACTGATCGAATAACTAATAGGGTTAAAATTGTAACAATCACTTTGTGATTAAAGAGCGGTTAAAGTGTCTCGGCCACTTTATATAATAATATATATAGATACATTTCAATTATTTATAAAAAATAATTATGAAATAGACTTGTAGAATGCAGTTAATAGACTTGTAGGTAACACAACAATTCTTCACTTTGAGGTACTATCACAATTTTCGTGCAAACTTAGTAAGCATTATCATCATTTCACATTTATATCCAAAACGCAATCTTTTTCCAAATAAACTTTTTTCTTTTGGTAGATTTCCAAACAAACTAATAAAGTGTAATTTTTTTTTTTCTATTCTTTTCCTTTTTCTCTTTTAATGAAATCCATGGAAGTTAACATGCTTTCCAGCTTTGATGTCCACTATATAAAATAAGGGCGTGAATATGCTCATACACTGCGTAAAAATAAATATGAAATTGAATATTATTGTTTGGATTCACAACTGAAGTAATATGTTCACTCTCATTTTAGATTATTCATCTAAAAATTCTCCAAATTAGTCTCTCCAATAATCCTCTCTATACATTGGTATGTAATTACATCAAAATGTTTTATTAAAAGTATATAATTACATCAAAATTTTTAAACCTAATTTTAAATCATAATATAAATTTTTCTTTTGGTACGAAAATTATATAGAAACAAATACAATTCTTTTATTTGATATAGCATATTAAAAATTAAAATATCAGTAAGGCCCGTGACATGGGCTACTAACTAAGCGGAATTTGGTATTGAGAATTTAAAACTGAAACAGTCAATGTTTAATGATCACTAAAGTGTCCATTGGAACTCAACTGGGGTTATTTACAAGAGATCCAACAAGAAGACCAAGAACACAATTTGGCTTCAACCATTTTTTATTTTTTAAATGGCGTACACGTCATGGCAACTACAGAATCCTATACACTCCAACCATACTACTATAGTACCAAGTAGGCAAGTACTACTAAGTTTTTCCAATGTTCATATTTTCTCCCAAAGACCAACAGACAGAAAAATCCTACGGCACGCTATCTTTTATTTGCTCAGAGTGGAAAAGAAAGATCTTCGAGAAATGAAATTATTACATTTATAGTTGAACTATAATCACCACCTTGATTGGATAAATTCTTACCAAACTAAAAAATGTTGCTCTAGCTCAAGTTGGTCGATGAGTGGCACAAAACTCATTATTTAGTTTACTAAAGAAATCTGCAATTATAGCTAGCCATTAAAATGAATCACATGAACCATTGTCGCAGGCACATGAGAGAAGGTTGCTCTTGGAAATAATAGGAAAGGTAACAAAAAAACAAAAGTAGAAAAAGCAAACACTTGCAGATACAAAAGGAAGAAAGTGAACGTGGAGAAGACAAATGTCTAAAGTGAGAGATAAGAGGCCACTTCTTTTCCAAGAGGAAAAAAGAAGGGTTCAATTTTATAGAAGGGCGGCAAAGACAAATGCTTAAAGCAACGGAGAGAAGTCACTTGTTTTAATCTTTTCTTCTAGAGGAGTAAAAAGTCATTTTTCAGAAGAACCACTTGCAAAGGAATGCTCTCATTTTCTAGGCCGGATCATTAGAAAAGTATGTGACTTTGTCAAAATTAGAGTACAGTTTCCGGGGCTTCTATCAGCCTATCGTTTTCTGTAAATAAGCATGAGGCTATATGAGGAGTCATGCCTCCCTTAGGATCATACAAATTGTTTTGACCAAAGCAGAATAACAATCTACAAAGAAAGAACGAAAGATGCCATGCATGGGGATTGAGTAGTATTTATTGATTTTGTAAAATCACCCCACTTTGTCCTTCAGTTACGGAGCTGAGTCCAAATTGAGAATTTCTATTTTCTACATTGTTTTTGTTTTCAGCTTATAAAAATGACTCCTTCCACAAATAGTTCCTCCATAATTATTCCTCTTACATTCCATTGATAACAATAACGTTTCAAATTCTTTCATTTATATTCCGATTAGAAGTAACACAAACTAACCCCCTAATTGCTTTCTAATTGGTGCAGTTCAATCCCAACCATCGAATTTTATCAATTTTAACAATATTATGACAAGGGGGTTATATTACACCAGAAGTGGAGTTGAGGGTAATTCTTTAAAATTTACCCCCAAAAAATATTACAATCGGAACTTCAGGTGTAAGTTGCAATGGAAAACAATGATGATCTACCGTAACCAATGAACCAAACAGCCAATAGAAAAAACGTAATCCAAGAAGTTAATACAAGTCACCTTCAACTCAATTTCTGGAACACTACAGTACGATGCGGAGTACGGCGAGACCCACTGCAGATATGGATACAAGGGTACCTATGCAGTATTTGATCACATCATACTTTGCAGCCTCTAACTGGGCTCTTAATGCATGAATTTCCTGAACGAAAAATCCCAGAGCAAGATTGTAATAAAAACTGAACATTCTCCAACAACTCAAAAACAGTCATATGCATACCCGATCAAGCTTGTTTGTCAAATTGGTAGTTTCGGCGTTTTGATTAGCAAGCTCATCACGTATGCGTCTGTGATTAGATTTGAAAAATAAATAAATGAGACAAGAACAATAGATTGAAGTACCAAGCAAAGATTACAAAATTAAAAGGACCACAAAAATAGGTATTACTTACCCTCTTTCAAGATTCAAGTCCAAACGTTGCCCAGCAGTGACTTTATCAATCTCATATCTGCCACAGTCCACAAACAATAAGATTGTAGTACAATCTTTGGGGGGAATAGTAATCAAATTTGTTTCAAGGAGACGGGGGGGGGGGGGGAATATTTGTGTATAATAATCCATGATGCAGACCTCAGTTCACTCCTCATCTTTTCTATGTCACTCCGAAGCTTTTCAGTTTCCCGTTGCAGCAAAGAAAAATGATGCTCCTGCATCACCAATCATGAAAAAAAAAAACAACTTGAATGAGTTGGTGAAACAACGAGTTTGAACAATTACAATGTCCCATCTTTTCAAAAATAGCACATATACACCAAACAATTATCACTGTGCCTAAGCAAAAAATTATTACTATGTCTAAACATTGGTCGAGAAGCAATGGTCACATATTGAGCACCACAATGCACAAATGACTTTAGATAAATCAACATAAATCCAAACTCCAGCCATTGCAACTGACTTGAGAAACGTCGGCCAGCATATACATGAAACAGTGACCAGAGCTTGTAGTCTCCAGGAGCAGAAGCAGTTCAAAATTTGAAACCACTGTAAGTGACATTTCTGCAGTAGTTGAGTTCAGGCTAACACCAATCCTATTCCTCTAATTTCCTACTACAATCTAAGTTTTTCCTCCCTCTCTAAAATGATTCTACATTGAACAACTTATTGAGGAAGAAAGTGACAATGAAGTCTGCAAACAACACATGTACCATTTCAATACTTTATAATGCCCTCAGCTAGTCAGAGTGAAATATACCAACTCCCATGACCTACCTGAACAATTGGATGCATAAACTTCTCATATCTCTTACAAAAAACCAAAAGTAATTGAGGCCTCCTGTCAACATGATATTACACAGCACAGTCTAAAGTTCGAAGTTTGAACCACAATTTGGTTGCTATTCGTGGTGATATATATATATATATATATATATATATATATGTATGTATGTATGTATGTATGTATGTATGTATTTGTTTTGAATATTGAATACAAAATAGAGAAAACTTTAAACCTCCCTTAATTTTCTACATTACCCTCCTCATCCTTCAGTAGGTACAATTGCATACAATAACTACAACAGAGTTTAAACAAAATCCAAACTAATGGACAAGACAACTTGGCCGTTACATTTTGTTTTGGCATAAAGGTTCAAGAATTAGGATGGAGATTATTTGATAGCAAAAGATGAATAAGACTATCAAAACTAAGCTGAAAGAAATTTGTCCTTCACATCTGAAACTTGCAATAGTTGGCTTTGAGGACATTATTAAAGCAACTTATTTGTAGAATTTTAGGAGAGATCTCAAGGGGAAGGCAAATGCAGGCTAAATTGGAAGGTATAGAAAAAAAAGTGTCCTATTACCACATACTTTAATGGGGATAAAAAAACTAAAAAGTGTTTAAACAGAAAATTTCTACAAGTTTATTTAGCCAATATATTTGACAAAAGGATAAATGAGAGGTCCATGTACACAGCATAGGGCAGCAAATGACCCCCAGCGTTGGTGGTGCTTTATGCACTTTCCAATATTAAGATGCAACCATGCATTGTGACCTAGGCATTTCCTTTTCAATATTTTATAAACTGACACGTTAAATGATATCATACACAATAATGCTTGATAAATCTGCCCCCACTTGGAGAGTTTCAGTTATCTGCACAATGTATTAAACTGCAGTGTCGCATCTTTGACGCTAAACCTTCTCTTTGTCTTTGGTAGATACAATAAAAAAGAAACTCCCACTCTATATAACTCCCATAATCTTGTCACAAAACCTGTTGCATGTTCAGGAAATGGAATTGGTATCTAGACAGAGCCACCTCGTTCTTCTTTCACAAAGACATGTGATCCACAAAAAAGAATATCCAAAATTACTAGCTAAGTATACAAATTACAAAGCAGTTCACTGTTCACTATGTTTTAGACTTTGAGGCTTTTAGCTACTGTATACTATATCTCAAACTCAAAAGAAAATGCATGTTCAAACAGAAGTAAACTTGAAATTTCAAGTTTTAGCGATTTCAAAGCACAACGTAACAATTCACGTGCAATGAAAGTAACCCCGATCTCCATAAATTCGTAGGTATTCATTTTCGGGCTTTTTGTGGGGAAAACCGCTTTAGTAGTTAAACGAATTGCATAATTGCTATAGCTCAAAGAAGACCATTACTTTCGAGCTGAAATTCCATCAGAAACAGTACAATACCTGAGAACTTTGCACTTCAGATTTGAACTTTGACAGGTTTGATTCTTGGAGCATCTCTGACTACAAAAATTCGAAGAAAAAACAATCAATAGATCAATTCTAACTCCGAAGCGCCAAGCGCAGAGGAAAAATCCAAAAAAAAAAACAAAAGGTCACCTTTTGCATTTCTGATTTCGAAACAAAAGAATGAGCTACATTTTCCAAGCTATCATTTAGAACCTCAGTGATGGCAGAAGTTATCGCCTCGGCCTGTTTGGATGGGACACCTTTTGCTTCTAAACCCCTAACCTAGGATCGTTCAATTATCACCACATCATCCAAACAACGGAAGCAATTTCTGAAGGGGAATAAAAAAACACAATCAAGTAGAAGAAATTTACCAGAGCGAGTGTATCGACGAGGAACGCGCGCTTTCCGTTGGAATTGACGGCCTGGGAGACGTGCCTGGTACTACCAAGATAAGTGGAGGTATTGGCAGAAGTAGGTGGCAACAAAGAAAGGAGGTGGCGACACTTGGAGAACCAGAGGCGAGGGTTGGAACCCAAAAGAAAATCGCGTTTGCACAACGCCATCGAAACTTGCGGCGACGCGAAGTCGAAACGTGGGAATGGCCGCAGCGCAGACAAAAGAAAAGAAAGAGAGAGAGTGGGCGGATTGGGTGAGGTGTGGGGGTTGAACGCCGTCTTTTGTTGTGCTGTGCCTATTGTACAGTTTGCTTGCCCGGAAAGCCAGTTTTTTCTCATTGTTTATTTTTTTTACTTTTTTTTTAAAAAATATTCCGCTGCCTTGAATTTTACAGAGCTAAGGAAGAATCCTCCAAATTTTTGTTTGGATGGCCTCGAATGCTCCACATGAAACACCAAATTAGCATTTAACGAAGCAACTAGCGGTTTACCCGTGCAACACATGAGTTTAAAAATTAAATGGTAGTTTAAATTATTGTTGATAACAATTAACACATCATATATGTTATATATAATACGTAAAATAAAGTACATAGAAAAAAAAACATTAATTGGCAAAAATTTGTCCATGATAAAACACCACAATATATAAAAATAATCACAAAAGACTTAAGACACTTTTAAGCCGTTTTTGATGTATCATAAAAGATAAAATATGATAATATTAAATCTAATAGTATAATATAAAAAATACATTATATAAATTTTTATATTATCAAGTGTTTCATGTGTCAAATGTAATTTGAGCTTCTCTTTTTTTTTATAACTTGAATTTTTTTTCTTGACTCATGAAATTTATTTGATGGAAATAAATTAAAAACTTGTCCTAATTGAATATTTAGGATTACAATTTACAATGATATCAGACTTAATTTTATTGTTTACAATAACTAGTTAGGCAAGTTAAGACATATTTCTTGACAACCAAATTAATTAAAAAATAATTGTATAGTCTATGCAACTTTGAATCTTCATCTAAATAGAGATCATTCCCACCGAACACCCCCTAAAAAATGCTACACACTCCTTGCATGCAAAGCACACCCAATCATCACCACCATCTCCCGATCCTTACAACCATCACTCGTTTTCTCTGACAAGGTTATCGACGACACCCTCCACAGCATCACCAAACCTCTTGTGACCTACATACTGACGCTCCACTACCAAATTCATGCTCAAACCCTTGTAGTCAAGTGCACACATTGAGATTTGCGAGTTTAGAACTTGACCCATAATTGTTTCTTGCTATTGTAGTTGTTGGAGTAGCATTCTTCCTTTACCCTTTTCCCCTTCTTGTTTTTGTCGTTAAAAAGGAGAAAGCTTGATTTGTCACAATAAAAATAAAAGAAAAACACAAAATCAAAATGATAGAATCACAACAAGGGAAGAATGAAGCACCACCTAAATGGTGGTATAGGGGTGGGCAGTGATGATGGGCGGTGGCGATGGGCAGGAGGCGACAGATGACAATGATTGCAATTTGATTGTCAGGATGAGAGAATCAAGAACGTGAAGGGAGAAAGGTTAATTTAGAATTAGTTTAAGAAAAAAAAATTAATACTATACAATGTAATCGAGCCTCTTGGGACTTGATAAGTTAATACAATGATTGTAGGATAAAAAATGGATAATACTATACTATCCTATATTACACTAAACATATGATAAAAATTAATTTCATAATATTAGCTAATACTACCAAACCTTATACGACATAACAAACAGACATTATGATTTTGTTTCATCTTCTTTGCAAGACTTGCATACTATGATCAATGTCAACAATTATGATGCTTGCATTTTCTCTCGAATTAAAGGGCGTTTTATATGAAGTAATCCATTTAAATTATCGATAATTTGACTTTTAAAGTACATGATAATCCACATTGCCTTCAAAATGGTAATGTATATTACCTCAATGAGACGTGTCAATCTAAATTACAACCTCTAACTAATCCTAAATAATAATAATGTAAAAATAAAAATAAAAATAATATAATAATAATAATAAATAAAATAATAAAAATATAAATAATTATAATAAAATTAATAATAGTAATAGCAAAAATAAAAGAAACATAATAAAAATAAAAATAACTAAAAAATAATAATAATGATAATAATAAGTAATATATATTACCTAGTAATCTTATTTATATACCAAACAAGATAATGTAAATTTTCAGTTACATGACATGTGCATACCAAACACAACAATGTAACATTACTAGTAATTTAAGAAGTGATAATATTTCTAACATGTAATCTATCTAGATTACTTAGTAATCTTAGAGACAATGTACCAAATGTTATGATTTGATAGTGACTCGATATTTATGTTGACTCAGAAGGTGCAAATTATTGAGAAAAAAAAAGATAAATACAAATTCATGCATATATTAATCAAAGAGCATTGCTTGTAATTGGAATGATTTTTAATTAAAAATAAAAAAATAGAAAAAATGACTAAAAGAAGAAAAACATTTCCTGTGTCGATAACGTGATGGTTATACATCTTTTTATCATATCCTGAAAATCTTCATTCTTGCTTAAAATGAAAGAAATAAAAAAAATAGAATTCAATCATTTCTGAAATTTAAAAAAAAGAAAGAAAGAAAGAAAAGTTCTCTCATCCAGTATGCCCAATAGAAATATAATACGGGTCTTTTGATATATGTTCATTCAAAGAATATTAACCCGAAAAATGGAAAGAAAAAAATAACAATATTATTTTTTGTGGTTTATTTTTTAAAAAAAAATTTGTGGTTTGACTCTTCATTATCTCTGGTATATTTAAAATGATTTTATCTTCAATAGCTCCTATCCTAACATCGGTGATCTTTGGTTTTCTTTTGGATTGAGGCTCAAGCATTACTCCCTTCCGGTCCGTATGAACTCTGCTCCAAATATCTCTTCTAACTTTGAGGATCACTTAGTTTGTTGGCACTTTCCTTTTCCAGGGTGGATGGTAGCGAATTGTGATGGGTCTGTGATGAATTCTAGCAATAGAAGTTGCGGGGGGTCTAATTAGAGATGAGGCAAAGAGTTTCATTACAGATTTCTCTGCAAAATTGGGTATGACTTCCATTACCCTAGCAGAGCTTTGGGGGTATCTTACATGAGTTAGCTGCTGCTTGGCGTGGTGGTTTCCCGCAAGTGTGGGATGACTGCGATTTTCAAAGTATATTAAGTTAATTCAGTGTTGCCATAATCATCTGCACCAACTTTCCCCATCATAGCTCGCATACGCACTCCGTTAGCTCGCATACGCACCCCATCTACAACATGTTCTTAGGGAAGTCAACTGTGTTGCTAACAGTCTTGCTTGTCTGAGCCATAACCTCCCTTTTTTTGAGGTCTCTTGGTTTGATGTAGCTCCTGCAGTTGCTCGCCTGTTGCTTTTGATCGACTTGATGCAGATTGCATGGCCCCGTGGGGACTGGTCATTTTCTTTTGTTAGGGCTTCGAGCCCATTATCTACCAAGAATAGAGCAAAGTAAACTACGAAAGATAAATCAATAAGAGAGAAAAATATGCATAAATCATATTATTAATTAATCTGTTGAAAATGAATAATGTTATAATTCTGATGCATTTAATTTCTTCTTAAAAATAATTTTGACGTATTTAATATTTGATTCAAATATTTTCTTTATAGATTATCGTATTAATTGAGGTGATTTCTTAAGATGATCGTGACTTTTTTTTAATTGTAAAATGTTGTGATAGGCTACATTGTGAATAGATATGATGTGTGATATGAGTAGATAATTTTAGTAAAATTAATATACATTGAATTTATTGTTAGAATAATCTTTGGTCTTGTTTTGTTATTTTTGTTGAGCTCTATAATGCCTTTGTTGACATTTCTTAGGTAGCCTATTCGATATTTTCAGCAGGTAATTTTTGAACTAAACTCCAAGTCTATGGTGAAACTTATTAAAGATCTTTCATAGCCTAGTCATCCATGCTCTCTCATGCTTATAGCCATCCATAACATCCTCAACAAGGATTGGAATGTCCAAATTCACCATGTTTTTTGGGAACCAACTCCTTTGTTGATTGTTTGGCTAAACATGGTCACGGATTACCATGAGTTTTCACAGTTTTGATTCCATTATTAGGTTTCTGTCTATTAGTTTGCTTGCTAATGGGGCTTGTACCCTGATCTCCGTATTGTGGGATTGTAGTTTTCTTGTTGTTAAGAGTGTAAAAAATATTAAATTTAAGTAAGTAAAGGACATATGTATATTAAAAAAAAAGGTGTGGTTATTATTTTTTGAAATTAAAACTAATTAATATTTTTCTTAATCAATATATAACTTAACAAACAGAGTAAATGTCTGCAACCAAAAAAAAAAATCTTGTTACCCATTCTATCTTTAGAACGCAAAATTTAGAAGAATGAAAACACAACAAAATTTAGAAGAATTACACACGCAATATACAATTTTCAGAAAGAACTATAGAAATTTGAAATAGGATTTTGCAAGGAATTAAGGGATTACCATGAGAAAATATGATGCGGAGATTACAACGATAATTTAAAATACATGATAATCTTGCTCTAATCCAAACTTGAGAGAAAAAATTAATAGAAAAATAAAATTTCGAGAGAATAAAAATATAATTAAGCTTTTTTATTTTTGGAAAATATCATTAAGCTTTAAAAACTGCTCTAGACACTTACCAAAATGGAAATAAACTCTTATAGACTCAGATGTATGTAGTAATTTTTGTTTCTGGCAGTGTTTTTGGGTTTTTGGTCACTGAAGTAGTTTTTGTCAATAATGACAGTCATTTTGGTTCATTGGGAGTAAGTCCATTTCCTAGGGCCCTCAAGAATGAAGAGAGACCTGTTCTAGTGGCCCATAAAACGGGCTGGGCCCGTGGGCCTAGGGCACCATGTTCAGAAGGCAAGAGCGTGGGGAAAATTGTGGTCTTTTGGGGGAAGAGAAGAGAGGAGAAGAAGTTCAACGAACTCGAAAGAAACCACCATTACCACTCCCCAATCTCGTCGCTGCCAACTTCTCTTATGGCCCATACGAAATCCACAGTGACGCACAGCACAATTTAATTTACAACCGCAGCAAATTTATTTAAGCTTCGAATTCCTATTCCTATAGTCTTGCTAGGGATTTATTATTTCAATCCCTAATTTTCAATCCCTCTACCATGGATGCCGAAGACGAGGGAGCTCCAACTGCACCTTCTCCTCCTCCTCCCTCTCCTCCACTCCAACAACACTCGATTAACGACACGGAGGTTGTTGGCGAAGTGGAAGCGGTGGCTGTTGCGGCCGAAGATACGGCCGAAGAGACGGAGGAGACGCAGATTGCCGATTCGGCGAATGAAGAAGTCACAGGAATGCAAGTGATGGACGATAAGGTTGGTGATGGGATAGCGAAGAAGGGAAGCGAGTCTGACCAAGAAGAGCATGCGATTTTGGAGGGAACCCATGCAGGTGACGTGACGAAGGTGGAAGAGGAGGAAGCCCGTTCGGCAATCGATCCGACGGCCGAGGAGGGTGAGGACAAGGTGGAGGTGGCTGAGCAGATGGAGCTAGCCATTGAAGCTGCTTCCACAGAAGAGCGAGAAGAAGCGCAAGGAATACAACAAACCCATGAAGATGATGAAGAAGAAGCTGATGCTGGTTGTCGTGTAGCAAATGAAGCTGCTTTCATGGAAGAACACGAACAAGTACAAGAGGAAGAAGGTGATGTTGGTGGTGGTATAGCAAATGAAGCTGTTTTCATGGAAGAACACGAACTAGTACAAGAACAAAAGGTGGAAGCTGATCTTGGTGTTGGTATAGCAAATGGAGCTATTTTAATGGAAGCGCAAGAAGTACAAGAAGACGAAGCTGATGTTGGTGGTGGTATAGCAAATGAGGCTGCTTTCATGGAAGAGCAAGAAGAAGGAAGAGGAGAAGAAGAAGAAGAAGAAGAAGAAGAAGAAGAAGAAGAAGAAGAAAAAGAAGAAAACGATGTTGGTGGTGGCATAGCAAATGAAGCTGCTTTGATGGAAGAGCGCGGAGAAGGACAAGAACAAGAAGAACAAGTTGATGCTGGTGATGGCATTGCAGATGAAGCTGATTTGATGGAAGAACATGAAGAAGGACATGAAGAAGATCAAGAAGAAGACGAAGAAGAAGCTGATGATGCTGGCGATGCTGGCGGCAGCGGGGGTATGGGAGGAGATGCAGAGGGTGCTGAAGAGACAGAGGAAGCGGAGGAGCAGAGTACAAGTGTCAGTGGTGGGAAGAGGAAGCGTGGGGCTGGGAAGAATTCCAAGTCCACAGGGAGAGTCCCATCCAAGAAAAAGATGGAAGAGGACGTTTGTTTCATTTGCTTCGATGGGGGTGACCTTGTACTTTGCGACCGCAGGTCAGAAGGAATCACACTATTATGTCCCCACATATTTTCTATTTGTAATGCACACGCTTTGAGAATTGTATTTTGCTTCCATGTATTGTTTTTGTGTCAATTTGTAAAATTACTTGTTTTCTTTATATACTTATTTTTGGTGGTGTTGATTAGGGGATGCCCAAAGGCTTACCATCCTTCATGCGTTAACCGTGATGAGGCCTTTTTCCGAGCCAAGGGAAAATGGAATTGTGGTATGTTTTCTTATTCTGTGCCATCTGTTTTAATCTTCATCTTTTTATTACTAATTCTTGTGTGGGGTGGTTCAATTATTGTGTCCTGCATGTAACTATTTCATTTTGAATATCAAGACATCTAATCTAATGTGCAAAACTTAATCACCTTTACATTGCTTTGCCATATTTTCAATAGAATCAATACCAATTACCAAGATATCAGTTATTGCTTTACTGTATCTGACTTTCCACACCTCGATTTTCGTGCTACCAGGTTGGCATCTTTGCAGCAAATGTGAGAAGAATGCTTACTATATGTGTTATACATGTACATTCTCTTTGTGCAAGGGATGCATCAAAGACGCAGTTATCTTATGTGTTAGAGGAAACAAGGGCTTTTGTGGGACATGCATGAGAACTGTGATGTTGATCGAACAGAATAATCAGGGAAATAACATGGTATATCATCCCTCGCTGCCCCTTGTCATATGCTTTCTTTTATTCTAGAATTATGTAATGTGTTTTGAAATGATGAAGTCTTCATCCTTCTGCAGCACAGTTGGTTTCAAGGTGTTAGTGTAACATAGTGCTTTTGATCTTTTCCTTCTCTTATTGCTAACTCTTTTCTTGGTTTTATCTTGATATAACTTTTGGGATTTTAAGGCATGGGATTTTAAGGCTTGCCTAGTCTTGCATATGAACATTTGTGGAGAAATGGCTTTGTTGGCTCTTGTATTATTGACATGGATATCAATACTATTTTGGTTGAGGGATTGGAGAACAATATGATATAATATTTAAAGATTGATGTATGCTGGAAAAGTTGGGGCTGCGTAAAATAGAAGAGTTATGGAAGTTTAGAGATATAGCAATGGCAGATTTCCAATTTAGATATCTACTTGCAATTAAGGTTCTATATTACACGTGCACACGCTTGGACTATTACCACATATCTTGCTTACATTATTAATCCTTGCATTAGTTCAATTAAGTTGGAAGCAGAGTTGTTTATTGCGGGATATAGCTGTGCGATTGTGTCATGATGAAACATTGTGCAGGGAGGCTGTGACAGTGAAGAAGACATGTCATGTTTTCCTGTGTTTGCTTGAAATCACGGCAAATTGTGACTGCTGCAGCATATGGGCCAAATAACCTAACATTCCCACCTTTTGCTGTTTACTATTGATTTTTTAGGATTTTTTGTGGTGACTTTTCTTCTGTTTCTTCAGAACCATTCTAGGGTTTGAATAACTCTCACATGACCCTAATACTCAAAACAATTCTCTTCTCCTTTCTTCATTGAAACCAGACCCGATCTGGCAAGGCAGTGCATTGCAGAGCAACGAGATCGTGCAACAGTGCTGGCGTTGCATAACGCTTCAGCATTACGGCTGTCATGGTCGCGAATCGCGGTAGATCATGAATGCTTTAGTGCTATTGTGGCGGCAACTTGGTTGGAAAACTGATTAGGCCACCCCTGGTTTCAAGTGAAATCCAATTTTTTCTTTTTTGTAAACTAAATTCCCTGTTTACTGTCACTTATACTACAGAGGTTTTATTTTTCCCTCACTTAAACAATATCTGGTGATGGTAGAACTACTTGTCAGCTTGTGGAATCAAGTTGAGGGGAATGTAATTGTGCTCCTAAAGAAGAATACCCCTATTTCTTTCCCCTTCTGTTCTATTCTTCATTAATATTGGAATGCTTTTTTATTCTTTATATTTTTAACATCTAAATTAGCTGCACCTTGCTATCCCCACACCAACTATCACTGTGAATCAGCAACTATTATTTAACGGACTTATCTCCTGTAAATAATCATAAAGTGCAGAATTAAAAATGTGATAATCAGAGGAACCTGCCTTGACTACAACTGTTTTTCTTTTTGATTGGTGCAGGGACAAGTAGATTTTGATGACAGAAGCAGCTGGGAGTATCTCTTCAAGGACTACTACATAGATCTAAAAGAAAAGCTGTCTCTGACATTTGATGAACTCACACAAGCTAAAAACCCTTGGAAGGGATCTGATGTGCTTCCTTCTAAAGAAGAATCAGCAGATGAACTTTTTGATACCAATAATGATAGAGGATCGGATTCTGATAGCTCATATGAGAATGTAGATTTGAGTCGTTCTAAAAGAAGAAAAGGCAAGAAGCGTACAAAGTCCCGTTCCAAGGAAGGGAGTTCATATGCTTCTAGGCGTGGTGCTGTGGGGCCATCTGCAGATGAAAGCTCTGAGTGGGCTTCAAAAGAGCTTTTGGAGTTTGTTATGCACATGAGAAATGGTGATAAATCTATTTTGTCTCAGTTTGATGTGCAGGCTCTTTTGCTAGAGTATATTAAAAGAAATAAGCTTCGAGATCCTCGCAGAAAAAGTCAAATCGTTTGTGATGCAAGGCTTCAAAATTTGTTTGGTAAACCAAGAGTGGGACATTTTGAGATGTTAAAGCTTCTTGAATCCCATTTCCTTCTAAAAGAAGATTCTCAGGCTGAAGATCTGCAGGGGAGTGTTGTTGATACTGACGTTAGTCATTTGGAAGGTGATGGCAACTCCGATTCATATGTGAAAGGTGGCAAATATAAGAGACGCAAAACTCGTAAAAAGGGCGATGAGAGAGGACTTCAATCTAATGTTGATGATTATGCTGCTATTGATAATCATAATATTAATTTAATTTATCTGCGACGTAATTTAGTGGAGGAGCTTCTTGAAGATATAGAAAAGTTTCATGATAGAGCTGTTGGTTCTTTTGTGAGAATAAGGATTTCAGGTGCTGGTCAGAAGCAAGACTTGTATAGGCTGGTTCAGGTTGTAGGTAAATATTTGGACAACAATGCCTTTCATGATGTCACTATTTGGTATTTGCACTTTAAAATAACATTTGAACTTCTCTTTTTAATTATCTTCATGGGCAGGTACATGCAAAGCAGCAGACACATATAAAGTTGGTAAAAGGGTGACAGATATCTTGCTAGAAATCTTAAATTTAAATAAGACAGAGATTGTATCAATGGATATTATCTCAAATCAGGAGTTTACAGAGGTAATTCTGTACAAACTTTTTTTTTCTTTTAATTTTTACCTTTCTCTCCTTTTCATTAAGATTCACCTTTTGGGGGCAGTGACAGATTGATTTTCATGTTAATTACTTTTGAAATCAGTATCTTATACCCTTTAATACTTGGCATGATAATAGTCACTTTAGATAACTATTCTCTACTACATCCTAATTGCATGATGGGTGACATTCCTGTTGATAATCAACTATACTACTTACTGGTTGATCTGCATGCTCAAAATAGAATCTGTAGGCAACTTAGCAGCCTCTAATTTAACCGTATGGTATTGAGAACAAATTATTTCTGTATTTTAGATTTTCTCAGAACTTATTTCATTGCTTAAGATATTGACTAGTTTTCTGTTAGGATGAATGCAAGCGACTCCGCCAAAGCATAAAGTGTGGGCTCATAAATCGGCTGACTGTGGTAATTTTGTGTTCAATAAAGTACTTCCGGGCATTATGTTGTAGTCTGTACTGAGGACACAAATTTGTGCTTGTAGGGTGACATTCAAGAAAAAGCATTGGCACTTCAGGCAGTTAGAGTAAATGATGTGAGTTGTTTTTCTATACGTTTACTTCTTTTTCTTCATGGTTTGTGTCCTTATGCATCTTTTTATTAAAAAAAATTACATTGTGTTAGAGTACCTGAGGATCCACCTAGGCCTAAGTTGATGACATTGTACTAAAGAAAAATAAAAAAAAGAAAAAGGTTGAAAAAAGTAGTCCCGAAGGACTATCAGCACCAAGGGTGGGAGAGCCTAACTGACTTTGCTGAGGTCTGCTGATTGGAGAGGGGAAATAGATTAAATGAAGACATAGCTTGATGGAGAAGGTGTGAGAGGGTTTCACCATTTTTAGTAAGGAATTGTGGGAGAGTTTTGGCTTCTTGAAGCAGCCATCCATTTACTGCTTTCTTGTTATTTTTCCTGTTATTTTCTTCTGTACATTTTCATTCCTCCAGGCTCATTAGTTTATGACACTGGTATTTCTAGATGAGCCACATAATACATACATTCATGCATGCATCAATACAGAAAATACTTACAGATTCTCTTATACTTCTTTCTGTTTTTCTGTTCTGTTACTTCATTTTTCTCGCTTACTGGTACCAGTTGCTATCACATTGTCTGTCAAGGCCCATTAATGGTGTTCAGAAAACTCTTGTTCATTATATAAAGTATAAATGCTTTGAGCTATGACTCGGACATTTTTCCACTTTGGAGACCGAAGAATCCTACTTCAGTTCTGAACCCATTTTGTTTTAAATTGTTAAATTGAATTTCTTGGTGTGTTCAATAAATTGCCGTTACGCTTCCAAATGAAATTTGAAATGTATTTTCTGGATTTTATTATCTACAATGTTCATTGTTCTATTACAGTGGCTAGAAACAGAGATAGTGCGATTAAGTCATCTTCGTGATAGAGCTAGTGAGAAGGGACGCAGAAAAGAATATCCTTTTGTTATCATGATAGTTTACATTACAGCTGGCAATATTTGTTGCTTATTGCTTTTTGTTTCCTTGATGTAATACGGCGTATTGTTGCATATCATTATTTAATTTCCTCCAACTTTATGTTTAGACTTGTTTAAAGCATTAAGTTGAGATGTAATTGTGTTGATCATTTTGATTTTAGTTTGCCACTGCTCCTTATAAATTGGGAACTGGTAACTCTTAAATTGGGACATTGTCATCTGAATGAGGATAAAAAATCTTTGTAGAAGTATTTGGTAATTCTACATTCTAATTTCCCAAGTATTTGGAAACGTATATAATTAATATATTTGAGTATGAGATATATCGAAAACATAAAATCTTCATGTTGATTAAATATCAACATGACGATATTGAATTTTTTATAATCTCCCATGCTCAAATGTCTTAAGAGGTTTCCTAATATGATCACATACCAAACACATTTTTAATTGTGGGGTCAAGTTCTAATAAATCACTGCTAGAAATTACACTTGAAAAAAAATTGACAAAGTTTCTGTTAATGTCATAGTGCATCAATGCATAGTTATAATTTATTGACTGCCTTGTACCAGCTTGGAGATTTTTTTCCCCCTTTCTTTGGTGAATCTTGACTTAAAAAAAGGAACAAAATGAAGCTGGTTTGTCAATTGCATATGGAGTTCGCTTTGGTCTCATGATAATATTGTCTATAATATGGTTGCCATACTGTTTTCACCTACTATTTGTTATGATTATTTGAAACTGACCAAGGACAGTGATGAGTATTTTTATTGATCCTTAACTTCCTCTCACGCTCAGAGAATGTGTAGAGAAGTTGCAACTTTTGAAAACACCTGAAGAACGGCAACGTAGATTGGAGGAAATTCCAGAAATTCATGTGGATCCAAACATGGATCCAAGTTATGAGTCTGAAGAAGATGAAGATGAAATGGATGAAAAAAGACAAGGTAGTATTAATACAGTGTAAACTTGTGAACTCATCTCTTATTATGTTTCCTTTTCTATTAGTTGGGGTATAATTTTATTTCTGTGCTTGCAGAAAACTTCATGAGACCTAGAGGATCTGCTGGATTTGGAAGGAGGGGGAGAGAGATTATTTCTCCTAGGAGTGGTTCTATTTCAAGTGATTCTTGGAGTGGAACAAGGAATTATTCTAATGTGAATCGGGAACTCAGCAGAAATTTGTCTAATAAGGGAATTATTTCAATTAAAGGTGATGATATTTCTACTGGTAGTCAGGTATTAAATGATGCTCAATTACTTCAGGGAAGAGATAGGGGGTCACAATCTCATAGCCTGGAGAGGCAAAAGCTATCTTCAAGCTTTGAAAGTGGGGCTAAAAATAACCAGCCATTAGTAACACCTGAATCTTTATCTACTGCCACGTTAGAAGCTTCTGCGGCACCATCTTCTGCTGGAATAGCTCCCTCGGCTATGAAAATTAATGAAACTGAAAAGATGTGGCATTATCAGGATCCATCTGGAAAAGTTCAGGGTCCATTTTCCATGGTGCAGCTACGCAAATGGAGTAACACTGGATATTTTCCAGCTGATTTGAGGATTTGGAAAGCCAGTGAAAAGCAAGATCAGTCTATGCTCTTAACAGATGCTTTAGCAGGAAAATATTACAAGGAACCATCAATGGTGGATAAAACTTTTCCCAAGGCTCAATCTGTGCTTGAGCTGCAGTACTCATCCTTATACTCTGGGAAGTTGGCTGCACAAGCTACTGAAGGTCAAGTTGGAGGAAGACCAACATTTGATCAAAATAGTGGATCACGTAATACTCTGGGATCTCCAGGCCAACATGCAGGAGGAAGTTGGAGATCTAACGATAATATGAATTCTTCAGCAAGTAGACCTTCTCCATTGGCAGTAGAGGTCCCCAAGAATCCAGCAAATGGTTTGGGTTCTGATGCTGGTGTTAGAAATGAAGCAACCAATCTTCCTTCGCCTACTCCCCAGATTGTTTCAGGTGGGACTAAGATGCAGGCTTTTGAAAATAATTGGTCACCAACTCCTGTCCAGTTCTCAGGTGGTGCTGAAAGTGGTTCAAGTTCACAGACAGCAGCCTCTAAATCAGAGAAGGGTATGATATTGAACTCTACAGATACCACTCAAGTACTACCTCACGCAACAGCAGTGGCACCTTTTGTGGCTTCAGGTGTTGACATTCAAACGGCAGGTGCAAATTCACAAAACCAGGTTGTCAATAGCCATAACTCTCGTGCTGAAGCTCATCAGGCTTGGGGTTCTGGTATGGTTTCAAAGCCAGAAGTACAGGCTTGGGGAGGCACTCAATCTCAAAGGTTAGAACCAAATAATCCTGTTACTATGCCTGCACAGCCAACTTCCCATGGCCTGTGGGTTGATGCTTCATCTGCCCAGAACTCTGCCTCATTTAGCACTGGAAATCCGACTGGGATTTTCCCCACGCCTGGCTTTCCAGGTATGACTGCACCTGAGTCTTGGAGACCGCCAACTTCAAATAGTCAGTCAAATTCAAACATAGCAGCTGCTGGTTCACCCAACATACCTTGGGGCATGGGTGTTATGGAAAATCAAAATGCTGCGTGGGGCATGCCAGGAAATCAGAATATGAACTGGGGTGGGTCTGTAAATGTGAACGTTAACTGGATGCAGGGGCATGTGCCGACACCTGGTAATGCAACTCCTGGATGGGGTGCTCCTAGTCAGGGGCCACCTCCAGTAAATGCAGCCGGCTGGGGTGCACCTGGTCAAGCACGTCCTCATGTGAATGCAAATGCAGGTTGGGTCGCGCCTGGTCAAGGACCAGCACCTGGAGGTGTTAATCCTGGTTGGGCTCCATCGACTGGGAATCAAGGCACGTGGGGAGGCGACCAAAACCGTAATGGAGACAGGTTTCTTGGCCAAGGGGATCGTGGTACACATGGTGGAGATTCTGGTCATGGAGGTAAATCTTGGAACCGGCAGTCATCATTTAGCAGCGGAGGAAGAGGGGGTGGAGGTTCTTCTAGGCCTCCTTTTGGGGGGCAAAGAGGAGTCTGCAGGTTCCATGAGAGTGGACATTGCAAGAAGGGGGCTTCCTGTGATTTTATGCACACTTAAAAGTTTTTATGCACACTTTAAAGTTGTAGGCCTAATTAGCTGCAGAGTAACATGTCTTATTGTACAGTATTTTCCTATTGCATGGCTTAACATTGTACAAGGAGGTTTCATGTATGTAGAACTTGTGCATTGTAGCGCCTCATTTATTGTAGTTTTGCTGCCTCTTTTTGGCCTTGTATTCTTGAGTTACATGGATTGGAGTTGACTGATTCGAGAGTTGACATGTCAAAGAAGTCGAGATGCTTTTAGATCAATAATGATAAAAGGCAGTTAAGGTTATAGGTTTTTTTCCGGTATATCTTTAGGAGCCATTGGAAAAATCACTTTTTCTCTATAGGGAATTACTAGCTCTTTTTTTTTTTTAATATAAAAAAAGAAAAGAAAAGAAAAACTCATAGTAAAATTGAGTAGCTCAAAGTCTACTTGCTTAGGTTGTGCTTTTTATTCTAGATTTTTATATAGCTGGCTTTAAGTCTGTACAAAAGAGAAGGGTTGTATATTAGGCTTTGTTGAATATTTATCTACATGGATCAACGATAATTGGGTTGAGGATTACTCTCTCTGTATATTTTGTTATAATTTTTCGACAAAAGCATACAGTTTGAAAAATAATGTAATTGATACTAAGAAAAAAAGTGTGTAAATAAAATTAACCTTAAGTATGAGAGATAATAAGAATAAATTTATAAAAAAATATATTTAATGATTTGTTAATTTAATTAAATGACAAATAATTTTGAATAAATTTTTGTTTAAAAAATGATAACAAAAAGTGAACAAAAGAATAGATTTTAATGATTTGCATGTAGAAGTGACTTTTTGTAGTATATCATTAATCTAAGTTGAAACAGTAGTTCTCAAATAATGTTTCTTATGTATGTTTCAAAA
>QANU01105209.1:1262173-1366872 GCA_003254905.1 Nissolia schottii
TTTTTTTTAATTAAAATACCCTTCTTATTGAATTAAATTATCAAAATGCCCCTGTTTCCAAACATTTTATAGGAATACTCCTGTTTTGGCTGACGCGGCACTCGCGGTAGTGTGACGAACCACGTCAGATTCGCCAACCCGCCTGGCGAATTCACGTAGGATTCGCCAACCCGCGTGGCGATTTCCTCTCAATTTCACTAATTCTCCGGGCCATTTCCTTCACAATTTCGCTAATCCACACGCCACATTTGTTAAGTATTCGCCAACCAGTTTGGCGAATTCATTAGGAATTTGCCAACCGGTTTGGCAAATTTTCCCGTGGTGACTATAGATCAACCCCACCACCCCCAAACCCCACCACCATTCTCATTTTCTGAAAATCCACTATCTCTCTAAAAAATTTCTCTCTCTAAAATTCCTAATTCTCTATCAAGCTCTTGGATTGCTGAAGACTAGCTGTCTAGCTCTTGAATTCAATTTGTGCGACAGACTTGTAAGTTTTAATTTATTAAAATTTATAGTTTAATTAATATGTGTGAATTAATTTCTTTAAACTAATTATATAAATGTTGGCTATATTAGTTTGCTAAGCAATTTATGATTGATTGATGTATAAAGTAGTATAGGATTGTATATTATTTATATTAGTAGCAATTTATGATAAATTGATGCACAGTGTAGCATAGTATAGTATATGTAGTAGTATTATATAAATGTTGTTTATAGTAGTTTGTTAATCAAGTCAAACTAGTTTAACATTATTTGTTGTTATGGTTGAACATTTATTAGAGGACATGTATTTGTGTTTATGTATGATTTTGGGTGAGGACCTTTTAATTTGTTTGTGTGTTGCTATTGTTTGAGGACCTATTAATGTGTTTGGGTTATTTTATCTTGAACACATTTGATGTATTATTTTGCTATGTTTTGTTTTGTTTGATTATGTTAGTGATCAACGCACAATTTTTTAATATCTATTACAGCGTATAAGATGGCTCAGGATGTAAACCCTGGTCCGGAGGACACTTCTGTTCTAGAGTTACAAAACTGTGATGTGTTACAGTATATTTGAAATGGGGCTTGTGATAGGATATTACGTGTTAGGTGCGTACACGCTGCGAAACACTTAGAAAAACATAGAGACCTACTATATTGTACCATTCATTACTTAGAGCAGGCGAGTTTTATAGGGGTTGTTCATATGAGATATTGTGCTGTTGATCACCATTTGATCACAGCGCTAGTAGAGAGATGGTGTCCTGAGACACACATGTTTCATATGCCTACTGGGGAGTGCACCATGACATTGGAGGACATTGTCATTATTTCTGGTCTTCATATTGATGGTCATGTTGTGATTGGCCGTACTCAGGATGACCACTTGGTGGATTGCTGTGAAGAATTACTTAGTGCACGCCCACCAGTGCAGAGTGGATATTCTGGATCGCGCATTCGATTGTCATGGCTAGTTGAGTTACTTAACAATGAGCCTGATGACGATGCAGACGATGTTTCAGTCCAGTAGTATGCACGAGCATACTTGCTGCATTTCATTGGAGGCACATTGTTTCCAGACCATTCAGGGTCATGGGTGTATTCTATGTTCCTCCCACTTCTAGAAGACTTCGTCAATGCTGGAACATATAGCTGGAGATCTGCAGCCTTAGCTTTTATGTATAGGGAGCTTTGCAAGGCTACGGATTATGATCACCATGACACTGGAGGCCCTTGCACTATTCTTTAGTATTGGGTTTGACATAGATTTCCTTGTCTTGTCCCTCCACTTGCTGACCACGCTGATGAAGCAACCTGGAATCAATATCTAGCTGATCGTGCACACTTTCGTCCATTGGGATTTGAGTAAGTATTATTTATTTGTTTGTGTATTCTTTTCGAATTGCACATTCAATGTGCATTTTATGATTTACTAATATGTTTTGCATTTAAATTTGAATTAGGTAGCACACTCATAAAGTTTTATCAGATTCTCCATTGTATTTTCTCCAGTATTATCATCATTTCTTCGATGATAATAAGAAAAATGAGGTAATTATATAAATATTTGTATTTTTATTATTCCAGTTTTGATCATAATGTTCTTATTAACTTTGTTCACTTTTTCTTAGATTGTATGGTAGCCATATACTGTAGAAATTTTGGCAGAACTTACAGACTTTTGCATGGCAGGGGAAGACATTAGGCGAGCAGTGGTCCCTCTGATATGCTTTTTCATCATGGAGTGACACCTACCTGACCGAGCTATGCGTCAGTTTGGCATGGATCAACCTATACCAACAAGGCCACATTAGCCGGATCATCTGCATAACATCACCCTGGCCTGAAAGATTGACCAATATTGGCCAGATGTGCATAGGCAATATATTGCCTACTAGGATGATCGTCGAGCGCAAATTGTTAGTCGAAGACTATTGCATGTGCCTCTTACTGCAATTTCACAATACATGCAATGGTATAAAAAAATAAATCGGCGTTGGATCGGTCGCACTTCAGCGACTCTAGGCGTTGTGGTAAGTTTCATGTCAATAATTTTTTGTAAAAGATTTATTTTGTATTATTGATGATAATTATTTTTTTTTTCAACTTGTTAGGCTGACATTGCGGAGCAACTACACAATGTGTCTGTTGATCCTCAGTCTGCATTCAACATGGAGAAGCTTCGAACATCAACCAAGGCTATCCTATCTCCATTACAGGAGCATGACCGGATTTCAAGGGAACAACTTCAGTTAGCTCCGCCTTCTATGACTAACATTCCACCGCCCACTGATGACGATAACCAGGGTGATAGGAGGACATATCGTAGAAGAAGAACTGGATTAGTAGATGGATGAAGACGAGTTCGTAATGCTGAAGCATCTGAGTCTTCAAGCCACCAAAGTACTCTGCATGAGGCCACTACTATAGCTAATGTTGACGCTGCTAACCCACTATCTCACCCATCAGTTGCACCATATCCTCCACCACCAAATTACCCTTACCCTTACCCTTACCCTTAGCCACCACCACATTCTTACCCATCATCAGTGTATCCTTACCCGCCCCCATATACTTATCCATCATAGGCTGGCACGTCAACTGATCCTCATCCTAGACTGTCTGATCCTCATCCTCGATCGTCATGTTCTGATACTCAGCATTAGTGGCTTTGTTAAGTTTAATTTAGGGTTTTTGTTGGCTTTGTATTTTAACTTACGTAATGCACTTTTAACTTATGTATTTTTATTATATGTAATTTTATATAAATGTGCAATTTTTATTACATAAGAATTTGTTATCATAATCATTGCCATTTTTGCTCCTGGTGCCATTAAATTGATTTTGGTATTTGGGAATGGAAAATTATAGGGGAGCACACTATGATGAATTGTGTAGTTCTTTTCATTTTTGAACAATGGTAGGCAAGGCAAACACGTGAAAAACAAAACTAGATACCCACAAAAACTCAAGGTTTAGGCCTAAGATAAAAATAGTGATCCCAAGCCAAAATTCATATAAGATCATCTTAGAGCAACAAACAAACCAAAATAGGGTTAGTGTTTATATTTTTAGGGTTTAGGATTATGGATATGGTTAGGTTAGGGTTATGGTTATGGTTTGATTATTAGGGTTAGGGTTAGTGTTAGAGTTTATGGTTTAGATTGTAGTTAGGGTTAATTTAGGTTATATGGGTTAAGGTTGTGGTTAGGGTTAGGGTTTTAATGTCAAGGTTAGGATTAGGGTTTGTAATTTTTACTATTTAGGGTTAATGTTAGGGTTTTAAAGATTATGTTTATGGTTTGTTTTTAGGATTTAGGGTTTTGAGTTTAGGGTTAGGGTTTGATTAGGGTTTATAGTTATGGTTTTGGTTTGATTATTAGGGTTAGAGTTTTGACTATCAAGGTTAGGGTTTATATTTTTTAGTGTTTAGGGTTAGGTTTAAGTTGTGTTAGGCTTATGGTTTTAAAGATTAGGGGTATGGTTTGTTTTTTAGGGTTTAGGGTTATAGTTAGGATTGACATGAATGATTTTGGTTTGATTATTAGGGTTAGGGGTTTGACTATCAATGTTAGGGTTATGGTTTATATTTTTTAGTGTTTAGGGTTAGGTTTAGGTTTAGGGTTAGGGTTAGGGTTTTAAATATTAGGGGTAGGGTTTGTTTTTTAGGGTTTAGGGTTATGGTTATGGTTTTGGTTTGATTATTAGGATTAGGGTTTTGACTATCAAGGGTAGGGTTTGTATTTTTTAATGTTTATGGTTAGCTTTAGGTTTATTGTTAGGGTTAGGATTTTAAAGATTAGGGGTAGGGTTTGTTTTTTAGGGTTTAGGGTTATAGTTAGGTTTTAAGGTTTATAGTGTAGGGTTTTGAGTTTAGGATTAGGGTTTATGGTTATGATTTTGGTTTGATTATTAGGGTTAGGGTTTTGACTATCAATGTTAGGGCTAGGGTTTGTATTTTGTAGTGTTTAGGGTTAAATTTAGGCTTAGGATTAGGGTAAGGTTTATAATGTAGGGCTTTGAGTTTATGGTTAGGGTATTATTAGGGTTTATGGCTATGCTTTTGGTTTGATTATTAGGGTTATGGTTTTGACTATCAAGGTTAGGGCTAGGGTTTGTATTTTGTAGTGTGTAGGGTTAGGTTTAGTGTTAGTGTTAGGGTTTTAAAGATTAGGGTTAAGGTTTGTTTTTAGGGTTTAGGGTTATAATTAGGGTTTATGGTTATGGTTTTGGTTTAATTATTAGGGTTAGGGTTTTGACTATCAAGGTTAAGTTTTGTATTTTTTAGTGTTTAAGGTTAGGTTTAGTGTTAGGGTTAGGGTTATAGTTAGGGTTTTGGTTTAGTTATTAAGATTACATTTATAGCTAGGGTTATGGGTAGGGTTAGGTTTATAGGGCTAGGCTTAGGGTAAGCAAGCATTGGTATAAATGTAAAATTACTCGAAGGGCAATTCGCTAAATCGGTTGGCAAATTTGAATAGAATTCGCCAATCCGGGTTGCAAATCTTGTGTAAATGTGGCATCCACGTTGGCAAAATTGTAAAGGATTCGCTAGAAGGGTTGCCAAAATTGAGAGAGAATCGCCAGGCGGGTTGACGAATCTGACGTGGCTCGCCACACTGTCGCGAGTGCCATGTTAGCCAAAACAGGAATATTCCTGTAAAATGTTTGGAAACAGAAACATTTTAGTAATTTGTTTGAGTAAGAAGAGTATTTTAGTTAAAAAAGTTCTTTTTTTTTCTTTCTTTAAACTAGTGGGCACAGTCACAAGTATTGAATCAATTGCACGTGGAAAGAAAAGAAGAAAAGAAAAGAAAAGAAAATAAATTTTTTCTTTTACTAGATAGTGATTTTTTTATTCTCTAAAATATGAACTAGCCAGTATACAGTTTTTTATTTGCAAAAACTGCATCATCATGAGGAGAATAGTTAATAAATTGAATGTAAGAGTAGAAATGACATATAAAATTAGAAGGAAAAATTATTCCTTAAAATCTATTTGATAATATTGAATAGATTAGTCACAGTAAAAACCAAAATAATCACAAGTTGCGAAATATTCTTTGCCTCATCATAAAGCAATTATTGGAGTCCAACCTCTAACTCTCTATATAGTGTATGCTACAACCACGTAGTTAAAGTAGAATTATAACACGAGGATGATTGGTAAAATCCTAAATTGGTCTTTAAAAGAAATGTGAGACATCTGTTTGGTACTTTAAGATTTCGTGATATCAATTTAATATTTGAAAGATTAGTTTTAAAAGTTTAATTGTTATGTCTAAAGTTTTTTTTAATTACTTTCATTTAATCAAATGTTTTTATACATGATTTTTAAAATAGTATAAAAGTCAAATATATTTATTGATGTTATAAGATTTTCAATTAAACAAAGTGTACACCAATTAAATCTCAGTTTTAATTTCACATCCGCTCAAATGCTAACTTTAATGAATAAAACGTTAAGTGTATTGTGACGTGTTACAATATTTAATTGCGTGTCATGTCGTTTAGTGGATCCCATATTGATTGTAGAAAGAGCATTTAGACATCAATTTAATCTTTCGAAAGATTAATTTTTATTTGATATAAAAATCAAACAATGTCCTTTTTCATTACAAATTTAGGGTTTATTGCAATAAATAATGAATCATATTGTCACATAATATAACAAATCGTCACATAACATAACACATCAAATTTTAGTTAGTATTTTCTTTATGAAAACTAATGTTTAGATTAATGAGTAATGAGTAATGAGCATTAATCTTTTGACGATCGAATTAATGCCACCAATTTTGGTGCGATCAAATTAATATTGTACCCATTTAAGAGATATGGGTTTTGCTCGTGAGGAATGCTACTACCGTCAAAATTTAACAAAAACTTTATAGCATAAATACAGATATGATTTTTTTTCCTCTTAAAAAAATGATACGAATTTGATACAAGCTCCACGCTAAGTGAAATGATAGGCATCCAACATTTCAAACTTTGAAGCAAGTCAAACTTTCTCATTTTTTATTATCATTATCATTATTTTCTTAAAATAAAATCTTGAAAATCAAAAAACAAATTGGCAACATGAAATCTCAATCATTAATAAAACCATTATCAGTTTAAATTATCCCACATGTATGATTTGTTATGCTAATGTTTATATTAATGGTAAGAATGCTTAAAAATTAGGGGCAAAAATTTTCAAACCCTAAAAATTTATAATAAAAAATAAATATTTTTCAGATGCATACCAATACTTTAATTTCAATAGTTTATATTATTAATATTTTTTCGATGAATGTCATTGGCACCTTTCAAAATAAAACTTTGGAACAATATAGTACATTGACATGTATCCGAATTTGTAAAAAAAAAAATATCGTTTCCAAACCATACAACTAAATATTAGAGGACAAACATTTTGCTTACAAACCAAGAGTGCACAACGTAAATATAATTATAATTAAAGAAAATAGAAAATTGAAGTACATAATCTCATGAATTAAATCTATTTTACAAGAATCTCTTTAATATACAAGTGTTTGGTTGATTAAAGTGGTTAATTGGATTGCTTGTTTCTTTTTTGTTGTTCAGAAGTTGTTTCTTACCAACAACGTGACTAATTTTCGTTTTGAGTTTTTTTTATACACACCATTAGAAATAAAACCCTTTGAAGTTTTGAGATCACTAAAGTGATTATACTTCTACTAGCAAAGTATTTCCATACACACCAAAAAAAATCGAACCCCTTTGAAACTTTAAGATCATTAAGACGAGCATGTCTCTTTTAACAAAATTTTTTTCATACACACAATAAAAATTAAATTTTTAAACAAATATTTAAAAAATTCAGTCTTGGTTGGGGTGACGGTGGATTGTTTGTTTCTTTAAGCAATACTCAAGTGTTTATGAAAAACTATTTGATATGAAAGATCTTTCAACAATAAAATTGGTACTATACTAGTTTACTTTTAAAAAAAAGAAATAAAATTGGGCATCGCCTCTTTTTGCTAGCTTCAATGGAGAGAGAGGTATATTTTTGTCCCTTTGTCCTCGATCTTGTACCTTTTTGGAATCCACTACTCCACTACCCACTCAACTTCCAATTAACTACTAGTTGGAAACATTTTCCTTTCATAGACACTAGACAGTTACAAACTTAGAAAAGCCACTCTCTTCCTCGAACAGAAGAATCTGCAAGGCACCCAAACACCAGATGAAAAATTTCTATACCAGACGAATGAATTCATTCAATAAGTCAAGCAACTACTAATTTAAGAGAAATACTTGTATCTTGGTCTATAATGATCATTAGCTATACTTAAAAAAATACGTGATTAAATACAAAGAAATAATTTGACATATATTTGGAATTGATATGATCAAATTGAATATTTCTTTTGGTTAGAGATTTAATTAACTCATTCCTGATTTGACGGAGACGAAATTAAACATCTCCATAATAAAATTGTGTATATAAGAAGCTCAAGAATTGGAGTCACAACCTCGCCTTTTCTCCCAAGTCTTCATGCTCAAAGCACTTGTGCACTCACCCCCTTGTGTTTCGCATGTGACCCTCACTGACACCCCCCGTTTTTATTTATTTAACTGTCGGCGGTTTCACCCCCCCCCCCCTTCCCTCCAAATCCCTTTCTCTCTCTCTCTCTCTCTCTCTCTCTCTCTCTGTTACTGTGTTTGTTGTTGTTCTCTCAACTCACCAGACTTCGCTTTCAAGTCTCTCATCCCGTGACCCTCTAACTCTCCGTTATAAATAACACCAACTCCCTCTAATCTCTCCTCACAGTTACATAATCAACCCCAAAAATGGCACCACCCCCACCCCCACCCCCACCCAATTTCCTTCCCTTGTGCCTTCTCCTCCTCTTCCTCGTTGCTGCATTTCTCGATTCGGCGAGCGCACACGACTACGCCGACGCATTGTCGAAGGCAATCCTGTTCTTCGAGGGCCAGCGCTCGGGCTTCCTGCCGGCGGACCAGAGGCAGAAGTGGCGGGCCAATTCGGGCCTCGGCGACGGGTGGCCCCGCAACGTGGACCTCACCGGCGGCTACTACGACGCCGGCGACAACGTCAAGTTCGGGTTCCCGATGGCATTCACGACGACGATGCTGTCGTGGAGTGTGGTTGAATTCGGGGACGATATGCCTCCAAACGAACTCAGGAACGCCCTCGTCGCAATCCGTTGGGCCACTGATTATTTGCTCAAGACCATTTCTCAGCCCAACCGCATTTTCGTTCAGGTAATGGATGCTATTTATTATGCATATATTTATATTACACATTTATATATATATATATGTATAATTATCTTATAATTGACCTTGTTACTTTTTATGATGTGCTTCATATTGTAATTTACATAAATGATTTCTCTCTCCTCACCACACCACCACCGTCTTTTGTGATTACCAGTAGTAACTATCCTCAACATTTTCCGTTTCTGTTATTGAAATCAATCCCATTCTCCTTGATCGGCGTGCAATTTTCTTCTCCTGCCTATTTTAGCTGGCCCATAATTAACATGCCCTGTACATTTTTTCCTTTTGGTTTCTGTTTCGTTACCAATTGAATACTGACATATCATACGGTCACTCACTTCAAAAAGAAACGTATTAAATCCCAACAGTATCGTACTGTATTACAAATTTTACTACCCTCGCTTGTTTTAGTTTTTTTTTATATGCTTTATCTGTCAATTAAGGATTTTTCAGAATATTAATTTATTTGTTTATTTTAAATATTAAGATTCTATATATATTTTCTTTCTCTAATAATATTACTAACACTCTTACTTTATATACTAATAATTATCAAATATCATTTATTATCGAAGCTGGTGAAATTGACTTAATTTTAACAAATGGATATATTTGTTAATTTATCTTACTCTACAGTATCAATTAGGATATAAGATATAAATTGAAACAGGTGGAGTATACGTAATTCAAACATAGGAGTGAGCCATTGCTATACTCATATTCAAATTTAGGATGTTTTGTCATTATTTAGGCGAACTAATCTTCAATGGTAACGACGGTCCAATGGGCATTCACAGGTTTATTTTTTTCTTTTTCTTTTTCTTTTTCTTTTTCCTCATTCACTTTCACAATTTCATGCTATAGTTATTAGGCACTCAATTATGCACGAGTGGACCGCTTTCGATCCTCTAAGTCCGTGAATTTGCAACTGTCCCCTTGTGAACTTGATTCTTTTCCCCCTTTGGATTCTTAAGCTGAAGGAATATTTATAATAATCACCAACGCGCCAACGATGACACTGTATTCACCTTCCATTTAAATGGACAATTACTTTAAAGTGATATTATTATAATAATTATTTTGAACAATTTCTAAACAATCACACTCGCAAAGATCTCTACTATAATAATTCTACATTTTGTAAGTGTAATTATTTTTAAAATTGTTGAAAACAATTGTGATAATATCATTTTTCATTGCTTCGTGGTATAGAGTAATAATGACTTTATTAATGTCATGTTATAGGTTGGCGATCCACTCTCAGACCACAACTGTTGGGAGAGGCCAGAGGACATGGACACAGCCAGGACCGTGTATGCTGTTGACGCACCAAACCCAGCTTCTGATGTTGCCGGCGAAACTGCGGCAGCACTGGCTGCTTCATCGATGGCGTTCCGGTCATCGGACCCGGGTTATTCAGAGACATTGCTACGAAACGCCGTTAAGTCCTTTCAACTTGCAGATAACTACAGGGGTGCCTACAGCGACAATGCAAATGTTAAGGATGGTGTCTGCCCATTTTATTGTGATTTTGATGGCTACCAGGTAATTAATTGACTATACCTTTCAATTATGAGTTGCCTTTTTTCCTTTTCGATGTAAGCGACTATATATAATAATAGCATTCGAGGATACCGCATTGAAGTTTCGATTCAGAAGACAATGAAAAGGATATGTGAGCAAATGATATTGCTACATGATAAAATATAGGAAAAAGATTAAAAACAAAAAAAAAACTAAGGCATCGGGGCAAAATTGAATTGCCATGTGAATTTTTTGTTAGTTTTCACCTCTTATGTATGTGTAGATTAAAAAAATGTTTATTAAGCTAAAAAATACTAGTATGTGTAAGAACGGATTTAAGTAGTAGTACTGACATCCCGAATGTTTTTTTTTTCTTTGGTTTCTTGGGTTAATTAGTTTTGTCCTGTTCTTTATGAGATAAATAAAATGACAAAGTGAGTCACGAGTTGCTTTTGTATTAACTAATGCATCGCGACATTAATAATTAATTAATTGATTCATTCATTCACATGAGAATGACGACACATTAATGGAAGAGTTAAATTAACTTGCTACTCGAGAATCTTTGCCCTGTCTTAAGCTGACTTGTGATCATGTTTCAATCTCCATCAAATTGAATTGGACAATAGGTTATGAAATGAAATACTTAATTGTGGAAAATACACATCAAAGGAGTGTTATCTCTAGTATGTCAATTACCAATTTGTGTGTGGTCAATCACTTAGATTTTGACCTGTCAATTGTTACTTTTATTTTTAACATAACAGGACGAATTGTTATGGGGAGCAGCATGGCTTAGGAGGGCCACGACGGACGATAATTTCCTCAACTACATTCAAAGCAATGGCAAAACGCTTGGTGCCGAAGACAACATCAATGAGTTCGGTTGGGACAACAAGCATGCTGGCCTTAACGTTCTTGTCTCCAAGGTCAGTCATTCTCCCATTTACTCTCTGTTCAATTCAGCCACTCATCAAATAACACACCATTATGTGACCAAAATATATATTTCTTAAAGGTCAAAATTATTCAATTGTTAAACTTTCAGGAAATGATAATTCTAGAGGTATCAGAACCCACGTGACCGCTAACTACTTTTAATTGTTGGGTTTTTAGGAAGTGCTAGAAGGAAACGTGTACTCTCTTGAATCGTACAAGGCCTCGGCAGAGAGCTTCCTGTGCACACTGATACCAGAAACATCAGGTTCTCACATAGAGTACACTCCTGGTGGGCTCATATACAGGCCAGGTGGCAGCAACTTACAGCACGCAACTTCAATAGCATTCTTGCAGCTGGTGTACGCTAATTACCTCTCCCGCACCTCACAAACCATCAATTGCGGCAGCGTCTTTGTAACCTCCCAATCACTTCGCCGTCTTGCTAAGAAGCAAGTCGATTACATTTTGGGCGATAACCCAATGGGCCTATCCTACATGGTTGGTTACGGCAACAAGTACCCACAGCGCATTCACCATCGTGGATCCTCGTTACCTTCCATTAAGGATCATCCTCAACTCATTGCGTGTAAAGAAGGTTCGATTTACTTCAATTCAACTAACCCTAACCCTAATGTCCACGTAGGAGCCCTTGTTGGTGGGCCCGGAGAAGATGACTTGTATGCGGATGATAGGGCTGATTTTAGGAGGTCCGAGCCAACTACATATATTAATGCGCCGTTCGTTGGGATTTTAGCATACTTTGTTGCCAATCCCAATCCTTAATTCGTTACTCTAATTAGTAGTTACGTACAGATCATCTAAGCTACCTTCTGTGTAAATGAAAAAAGGTATACGGAAAATTAAGGTGTCTCTCATCTTGGGGAAAAAAGGCAAGAGGGAAGAGGCTTTGCTTGTGTTGAATGCATAGGAATATTTACGGAATTTGAAGATCACGAAGGCTGCTCGTGATTTTTTTTGCATTATAGGGAAGCTTGATTAATACTACAAGTTGTTTATTTTACGATTTTGCCAAGAAAATAAAAGGTGTGGTTTTGTCATATTGTGGATGTTTGAGTTGTTAACTATCCAAAAGCTGGAAATGGGTATTAACAGTTTTCTTTTTTGTTTTAATTGCTATATTTGTGTTACCACAAAGCCATATTTCGGTTCTTAATCATAATTATTATTAGAACCCTGATCGCACACTCATTATTGCACACATGTTGCACACCTATTTCAATAAAAGCCCATGGTTACTCGGCCCAACAAAATGAGAGAACGTGCCCCACTTTCCCATTAAATCCTTTCGCACGTCCAACCGTTCACTTTTCGCGCTCTCTCTCAAAACCTTTCTTTTCCCTCACTATTGCGACATAACTCTCTCGTCTTCCTTTGAATCACTACTTTGTCTCCCTTACTTCTTCTACAACAACATTGTTCATCTGTCACATCCACAAGCACTTTAGTCTCCGTATCTACTAGTAAGATATAACTCTTACTCATTCGTTTTCTTTATCCAAGTTAATCGTCAAACAAAAAACTATGTTTGTCTTTCCTTTTGCTATTTTTGCTATTTTTTTCTTCTCTCTTTTGTTCGCCTCAATAATGTTTAGGTCTTGTTGTTTAACAAAAGTTATGTTTGATTTAACGAAACAGTTGTATCTAAACACAAAAAAGGTTGTGTCTGAGTACAATAAATGGTTGTGTCTGAGTAAAATAAATGATTGTGTCTAGTTCTCTACTGTGGTTATGTTCGCTATTGGCGAGTTAGTTATGTGTATCTTTCGTGGTTATATCTATCTATGGTTAAGTCTGTAACGCTCTATGGTTAGATCTGATAAGAGAAAATTGGTTAGGTCTACACTAATTTGTGGGTTTCTCAATGAAATAGTTGTATATGCCTATGTAGAGTGTGTGATTGTGTCTACATTCGTAATGCTTCATTGTCTGTGTTTTACACAAGGTTATGTTCGCTTATACAATAAGGTTATGTCCTACACAACCTTTCGGTTGTGTCTCGTACTCTGTCACAGTTAGGTCTGTGTTTGCCAGTTGGTTGTTTGTGTCTTTTTGCAATGTTATATTGTGCCTGCCTGTTTTATGTGGTTATGTCTTGTTGTGTCCTATAGTTATGTCTTATAATGTTGTGTACTTTTCTCATGTTGCAGAGCTATGACACCAAAGAAATCATTAACTTTAGCCACCAAGAAGGCCACACCCACCACTCCCAACATGTCCAAAATTGATTAAAACAAAAATGTATGATCTGTTTACACTAGAAAGTATCACTTTACATAAACATAAGACATGATCACTGATTTGGGTGTTTGTTGCAGTGCATAATCGAGTCAAAGTGCTCGATCACAAAAATAAATGTTGTGACAGAAACACTCACTGCCGCACAAGAAAATAGTTCAAGAAATGGGATTTGGGGCAATGCTCCAAGTCCTAAAGGTTGCTGTCAACCATCCATTAGTGTATCGGCTAGTCAAATACTATGACCTTGCAATAAACACCATGGATGTACCGAGCAATGACAAGATCAAAGTTCGGACAAACTATATCGTGGATGCACTAGGCTGCCAGCAACCAGTATGATTACTTGGTTTTGTTTGTTTATTTTGTGAACTACTTATTTTACTAAAATAATTCTTTGTCTTACGGTGCAACAAGTATTCCTTTCTCAAATAAGGGCATCACCGGGGACAAATTTAGGAAGGCATACCTGCTCCTCATAGTCAAGGCATTTCTGTGCCCCACCATGACACACAAGGTGTCCGTTGACTACCTCTGGACCATTGTTGACGTGTCAAATCCTTTGGCACACAACTGGTCAGCCTTCATCCACGACTTTTTGTTGGATGGTACAAAAAGACTATCACGGAGGTGTAGTCAAAAATTGCAAAGGCTGCGTGTATGTTATGTATGTATGTTATTATTAATATTACTGCTATATCCAAATGCATGAAATAGTTTTGTCTCTTTGCTTGAAATGGTTATGTCTATTCATGTTTTGTTAATGTCTCTTAAATTTCAGTTGTTGTACTTACAAGCTACCCGTTTCAAGGAGTACAACAACCCAAACAGCACCAGCCCATGGATCGTCTACTGGAGATTTGATCTAGTAGACACTTTTCTAAACAATGAGAAGACTCGAGGAACGGTGAGTTTCACATTTTTTTTGCATTTTTAATTTTTTATATCAAAATAACTAATGACTTTTTTTTTGGTTGTAGGGACTTCTCACCAACATTATTGGTGACATACGAAACGTCACCAAGAGGAAGAAGGAAGAAGCAAAATAAAAAGAATCAACTAAGGCTATATCAGATGATGATGAGCCTCCTGCCCCCAAAAAAATCAAAGGGAAAAACACAACAAAAAAATGTGGAGCCGCAAGGGGAAGATGAAGGGGTTGATACGGGTGCTGCAAGGGGGCATAAGATAGGTCGAGGTCCCCAATCGTGGAGGAGCTGATAGATGACATGCCAACAGAACAATCCGTTGTTGGGTAAGCTTATTTTATTAGTTATGTTTTTCATAATTTGTTATGTCTCGCTTAACAGAAGTGGTTGTGTCTCGCTTTGAATATAGGTTAGGTCTCATGTCATTATTTTGTTAGGTCTATTATTACCTATCCGTTAGGTCTCATGTAATAGAAGTGGTTTTGTCTCATTTATAATATAGGTTAGGTCTGATGAACTAAAAGTCTTATGTCTCATGTTGTTTATTGATTAGGTCTAGTGTAGTTATTTTTTTAGCTTAGTTATTGTCTATCTGTTAGGTCTCGTGTCATTATATACTTATTTTTATTAGTTATGTTCTTCATAATTTGATATGTCTCGCATAACAAAAGTGGTCGTGTCTTGGTTTGAATATAGGTTAGTTCTCATGTCATTATTTTGTTAGGTCTATTGTCATTTATCCGTTAGATCTTGTATAACAGAAGTGGTTGTGTCTCATTTATAATATAGGTTAGGTCTTCTGTAATAGATGCCTTGTGTCTCATGTTGTTTGGTGGTTAAGTCTCATTTCATTACGTTGTTAGCTATGTTATTGTCTATCTTTTAGGTCTTGTATCTGTTATACTTATGTGTTCATATTTGTTGTGACAGGGTCAACGAGACCACAACATTAGGAAATGCTAAGACGAGCTTGAATCCAACACAGATTCAAACGTCCTCCATGCTATACATTGGGGGCTGGACGCGCCAAGTTTTGACTTATATCTTAGTGTGAACACACAACCAAACCCATTGAGCTTGACATTATGGACTCCAAGATTGGGCCTTAATGTTAACAACTCAACCACCCCTGTGTCTACACGGCCAGCTTCACCCCACCCCATCCATCTACCCCTCCACAACTTCCAACCCTCAATCCCTATAACCATCTTTAAGCCAATCCCACTACCGTGCTACCACCACCAGCAGCAGCAGTTCTGCAACCACCGGTTGCTGCAAGAACCACGTACAACATCTACACAGATAAAAAAATCTGTGATATTTTGTATGATTGGTGCATCTGCAACACCAATCAAACGGTTGCAGATTTTTCTTACAAGCCATTCACATTGGTATGTGTGAGAATAACTATATTTGTCCTGTTTTACTTCAGGTGATGGTCCATTTTTGCCCAGACAAGCATTGTTGGTTGTTTGTGGTTGATACTGTAACTTGTAAACAATACTCATTATGCTCGCTCCACAGCGAATACCCTGTTGATGATAAGGAAAAGCTCTGCAAGTTGGTTGTATGTATTTCTATCTATTTGCAATTTTTTTATTTTTTAAAAAAATTAATATGTGACAAACATATCATTATTTCAGGGTTTGTACATAGAGGAGCTGTACAAAAAAGTCAACCCAGAGTTTGAATGCACGGGGAATGGCTTCCAACTAATTTGGTTAGACATGCCAAAACAACCTAATGCGTACATAACATTAACTACTCACTTATTTTATTATTATAACAACTTTTATTTGCATTGCATTAATCTTACAATTATCTATTTTATGCAATCATGATCCTGACATATTTACAATTAAAAACATGGAGCTGTGGATGCGTGGCGTCCAAATACCATACTGGACAAATTTAAGCACAAATCAAGTGTTTTCTTTAAAGTTTATGTCTCTTTGTTGAACATGGTTGTGCCTGTAGATGCTATAGAATTATGTCTGTCTATATTATACGGTTGTGTCTACTATGATACAGTGGTTAGGTCCGCTTAAGTATAAAGGCTCTGTCTTATTGTGAAATACAATTTTGTCTATATTAATGATGTTGTTATGTCTAACAGACTGACTGCATTGTCTTGCGAAAGCAAATTTTGTGTGACATGCTCCTTCACCCATCCAACAAGATGTGTGAACAGTTGGTAAAAACAGTTCAGCAAAGCAAAAACACACGGCAGAACAAAAGGGAACAAAAAGCAGGTGTGAATGCGTGTAGCCCATTTTGTGATCCAAGCACAGATGAGATATTAAAAGGAAAGAAGGACACACCAAAAAGAAGTCGCCGCAACTAATTGTATTGTATTCTATTTTTTTTTCAAGACAAAACTATATGTCTGTATAGTACATTATTTGTACATATTTTATTCAAATATTTCTACATAATTGTCTCTTTTTGTTTATAGATTTTAAGCATTTTTTATTCATACATTACTGTATAATACATATAACGGTACAAGTTAGTTCTCATGCAAAGTATATCGTTAGGTCTTGTTTTGTATAGAAAGTTAGGTCTCAGTTCATAGAAGGTTAGGTCCCATATAATTATTTGGTTGGGTCACATACAGTAGTGTGGTTATGTCTCATTTATTAATGTCATTAGGTCTTGTAAATAATAGTGTATCGTACATGTTGTCACTTTAATTATTAGTAATAAATGAATTAGATTTCTTTCTAATAAGTAATAATCCTAACAATTAGTATTTCAAACTATAATAGTGAAAAATCTGAATGAAAAATGGAAAAATTCATTTATACAAATTACTCTGTCCTCGACAAACAAAACACGCTTATCTTTCTTGATTGCTTTTTTTACGGTTTTCTCCATTAAAGATTGCTTCCGAATCCTATGTTGGCGGCCCCTTCCTTCTACACGTTTTGGGCTCCTAACTTCCCTAAGATTATCATCAACCACATTAGTTGCCTATTTCTCACACGATACTTGTTCTGTTTCACATGGTATAACCATCATTAGTTGCCCAAGGCTCTTTAATCTCTCTATATAAAATCGAATTCGTTATTTGGATCTTGATGAGACTTCGGCAAGGTCATATGAAGTCATAATAACTTCATCATAACGAGCTGTCACAGCTGGCACACGATTTTCGTCGCAACTACTCTTTATCAGGGTGTGTCTTCGAGTTATGTTCTTGCTCCATCATTCTAATATATAGCTTTGTGGCAATTTTTTCACTCATTAGACACCCAACACAATAATAGCATGACGACATAAAATACCGCTAAACTCAAATCGCTTACACAAGCACTTGACCCTTATACGACCTATCCCATGAACTTGAACTATCTTCCACCACATTGTACACTACCATTGACTCATCTTATGACTTCATAATCGCATTGTATTCGATCTTTGCACGAAATTCTTTATGCATCTCTCAATAATCTGACATAGTGTACTCAGCTTGAAACTGCCTCTCAAATACAATCTTCGATGCACAATTAATCGAAGTATTAAAGTCTTTGAAATCAACTTCTTCCATTTGAGCCTTCCTGCCAATGGCTGACCATACACAAATGAAATAATGCCATGTGATATACCCTATACATCATGTGATATTTAAATCTAGACCTAATGCTCTAGCATCATGAGACCTAACCACACAAAGCTGAGAGACCTAAACATCTTAATTAACCTAAAAATACGACAACTAACCATTATCGTACTGGTTCACAAATTGGTGATGACTGCTACTTGAGTTGAGGAAGCCATAAAAAAATGCATTCATGTTTTCACTCCTTTGTGTTCTTGATATGCCAGCCCAAAATTCACCTCTAAAGTATACTGGGACACATCTATGGCGATCATTAAAGACTCCTATACAAATTTATAATTAATAAAAAATTTATAGTGCTAGACCTAACCATTCCATATATATAGATCTAAGAACATAGTTAACATAGACACAATGACTTATACCAGAAAGACCTAACCATACCTAAAATCCATGCATTGTTTTGAAGTCTATGCTTATCCACAAGCACATTCCATTCCCTCTCAAATTCTTTGATGGTGAGTGTGTTGTAAACAACCTTGTTAATGTCCTCCTTGATGTTTAGATATTCTATGCATCGTTTTAACTTGTCTGGAACTTTCTTCAATATGTGTCAAATACACTAACGATGACGAATTATGGGGAACACTACTTCAATTGCATACTTTATTGACATGCACTAGTCTGTTATGATTCTCAATGCTGTCTTCCCCTTTATACATCTCAAGAAATATCGAAATAGTCAAACAAATGATTCTTTCTCTTTAGTCATGAGCAACCCACACCCAAACAAAACAGAATTCCTATGGTGATTAACACCAACAAAACATGCAAAAGGCATATTGTACCTACAAATAAAATTATAACTGCGGTTAGGTCTCCTATAATGATACAGTTAGCTCTGAAATCACATAAAGTTATGTCTCATATTATTGGATTGTTAGGTCATGTACAGTAATTTGGTTAGGTCTCAAATATTAATATGGTTCGGTCATGTACATAATAATGTACCGTACATGTTGGTCAAGCATGTCGTGTCAAACAATATCACGTCTCCAAAATATTCGTATGTCGCCTGACTCTTAGCATCACACCAAAAAGCATGGGTGATTTTCCTATCATCATCATGTAGAATTTCATAGTAAAAGTTACCATTTTGAGCTTGTATCCTGTGAAAGTATATCATGGCTTGCCCATCCCTTTCCGAACCAACACCTCTAACTTGAGTCCTTAATAAATTCCTAACATCCCTCTCTATAAATGTAATGTTTTCTGCTCCGCCAACTTCATGTAACAAGGAGTTATAAGACTTGTATGTCCGTACACCTGCACTATCATCCACCTTAATCCTTCTTTTAGCAAACATTAGTATGAATCTATTGGATGCAAAGTGTCTTGTTTTTGATGGACTTGTTGCATGAGAGTGCTCCAAAACAACATTGTTAATCACCCAAACTTCTTTAGTGTTCTTTGATATAATGTTCTTGGCCTTAGCAATAGAAGGGTTCGTCCTCTCTAATGGTGGTAACTTCGATCGACTCTTACCTTCTCTAACACATGTAATTATACGGTACTACAGAATCCCAAATTCATCAGACTTAGTGTTTCTAATCTTGCACTCAAATCTAACACTAGTTGCATATTCTTTATAAAAATCATGAACATCCTCAACAGACTCAAATTGCATACCAACAGTTGAAATAGTAATATTTATACATGATTCAGCTACGTCCTCATCTGAGAAACATACAAAAATAATACATATTAAATAAAATAGACCTAACGTGTAATTCAGAAAAGACCTAACTATATCCACTTGGAGGACCTAACAGTGGTCACTAATCAGACCTAACTAGCATAACGTTACAGACCTAAACATTATTTAATTCATTAAAAATACCTTCAATGTTTGACGCCATCATCCCTGCATTCTCGTCTTATGTTGCTAAAACCATATCTTCATTATTAACGTCACTGATTACTTGAGTTGGAATGCTGGAGTCACATAGAACACCTTCTGTGGAGTAGACATAAAGTCTGAATTATAAGAGACCTAACCTTCTTGTGATGTGAGACACAACCATTGTACGATAAGAGACCTAACCATTCTTCTATTGTAGACCTAGCTAGTATAGCGTTACAGACCTAAACATTATTTAACTCATTAAAAATACCGTCAATGTTTGATGCCATCATCCCTGCATTCTTATCACATGTTGCTAACACTATCTCTTCATTATTAACGTCGTTGATTACTTGAGTTGTAATATTGGAGCCACATAACATACCCTCTATGAAGTAGACACAACCATTGTATTATAAGAGACCTAACTATTATTCTATTGTAGACCTAACTTTCAAATATGTAAGATATAGCTTTTGTTATATCCTTAGACACAACCATTGTGTTATTACCTTCCACTACTGTGAGTTCGGGCGGCATTGTCGTAGCATTGTTGAATCTTTCCAACAACTCCATAAATGACGGCTCATTGCCAAAAACGAACGGATTTGTCGACATCAATTACAGATAGCAAAACATATCAAAAAGCCCAAAATAGAACGAGAAATCGAGAATGAATGAGCAACAACGAATCGATCAAAACAGAATGAGAAATCAAGAACGAATGAGCAACAACTAATCGATAAACCAGAATAGAATGGTACAGAGAGAGAATGAGCAAAAACGAAAGGAACATAACAAACAGAATGAGGGGGAGCGGTTATCTCAAAGATGGCGTGTTGTTGGTTAGGACTAGCAGTTTGCTAAGTCAGTCAAAAGTTTTAATAAAAAAATAGGGTGGATGTGCAACACGTGTGCAAATAGAAGGTGTGCAATAATATTTATCCTTATTATTATATGGAAAATCAGGTGTTGGCGATTCCATTATAGTTTATAGTGAATCAAATAAAATGACATACATCATTTCACGTGACCCACAAACAATTGAGCATCTAGTTAATTATAAGTCAGATTCCAAAACCTAAGGCTATATATGTGCATCTCACTGACACATGCCGGCTAATGTCCTTTTCAACTCAAATTATTCGGATAGTTCCAGAGCCTAAGTGCACGGGCAATTTTCTGACCAGTAGCTTTCTTTAGCTGTGTTTGACAATATTATGTACAAAATAAATTGATAATTGCAATTTAAAAGGTTCAATTGTTGAGATTTGTTTCTTTTACCCATATCCCCTATTTTTCCCTTTTTCTTTTGGGCAATGAAGTTGATCTTCTCATACAAGAGAGACAAATTTATGCAGCAGTTGATGAGTGATTATTATTTCAACCACCACAACACCTGCCTTGCTTTTCACTAACTCATATTAATTGGTCTCATGACCTCGGACTTCGTATAGTAGTAGTAGCTTCGCCTTTGTGCTGCATGCTATTGTCATTAATTTCAACACTTTTTGTGGGTTTTCTAAATGCTACTACTACTTGACTAGTTGATATGTCACAAGAACAAGAACGGGATCTTTGTTATGGTATTGTATGTTGTTGGACCAATTCAATTTCAAAGATGCGTGCTCCTCTTAGTCTTAGGTGAGAGGAGAGATCGTGAATTTGGCTCTGTCCATTTTTCTGCCTTTGTCCCACTTTTAGAATGGGGTCCCCCTCTGCAACACTTAACCATTTTTTTTGGTCGTTAGTTTATTGTTTTATCAGTATACATAATTTTTTTGGGTCAAGAATACATAAATAATTAGAACAAAAGGAAGAAAGGTTAGTATTTGGGCCAGACTTAGGAGCCATAGATAATGGACATATACTCGAAATCCAATGTCTAATGTCGTTGTAGAAGTCTCTTCTTTTTCGTGGATTTTATTTAAGGTCATAATAGAAGTCTCAGATCAAAAATTAGAAGTCTTAATTACCGTCCATAACACTTTGGGTCTGTATTTTGGAGTGTATGGGATAGACTTCGGGCTTCCAGTAGTGGGCATTCTCGCGTTCTTTGTACCAATATCTATTATTTGATTGGCTAAAATGGACTTTAGTGTTTTTCTTTTTTCCACAATTCATCCTGAATAATATTATTTAAACATCAACTTTGGTGTAGACATGCATTGGTGTCTATGCTAGCATTCAAATAACATTTTTGAAATAATTAATATCCTCTTATTTCAACTCATTTATGTAGAACACAGGGGGTGTTTAGTCATTATATTTAATAAAGTGGTGTGGTTCCATATGTTGTAAATTGTTTTAGTACATATGAATATCCCAGTAACTTAACATGAATTAACGAGGAGGATACAAGTTTAAGCAGCATTGCACTCTATACAATGATTGACAAGCTTTGCTTTTTAAAAAAAAAATAAAAATGGTCTGGGGCGTAAGAATTCAAACTTTAAGCGAACAAATTAATGTGTTATTGCTTCTCGGATTCCCGTTTGAAGGATTGTATTGGTACCACAATTGCATATTCATTATCCCTACCCTGTTCCAAAAATAAGAACAAAATATATACCAAGTGAACAAAACCAAGTGTTAGAATAAAAACTATATGCATAATCAAAGAACTCAAATACATGTGGACATGTGGAAAATAGTTACTTGGTCTAGTATTAAGATCAATAAATGCATAGTCTATTTTTTCATGTCCTTCAATGTTTTCTATCATGGAAACGGAAGAGACCTTGTGGTTCTGCTGAACATCTCTGGATTTTGGCATTACCAACTGACTTTGGTTGTTCCTTGATTGATTTTGATCCAGTTGCTACAATCCTAGTTCTGCCAATCGGTCATATTTGTTGCCTGGAAACTGTAGCAAAAAATGCCCAAAAAAAACAAAAAAACCCATTAAGGAATGTCCAAAATATATAAGAGCTATAAAATTTGAATGGAAGGGACGATACATTGATATTTTCTTGCAGCATAACACAAACCTCAATTCTCTACCTCATTAGAAGATATCTTTCATGGGCTATTTTACCGGCATGTGTTATATTTATGCCATGCTATGTTAGGACAGTGACCTAAACCCTTAGACCATATATCCCTTAGATTAGCTTGATTAGGATTAAGTAATAAGACTTTAAATAAAGACTCTAGTTAAGGCATGAACCCCAACAAGGGGCAGGTTCTAGCTAGGGTAGGACTTGGTACTTAAAATTTCTGTTGTGACGCACCTCTCTTAACTGAAAATTTTGTCCTAAGTGTAGGACCATACTCCTTAAGTTGGACTAATAAATAAAGATTAGTTAAGTAGGACACACTTATCATAATCAGTAGCATTAGGCTTTACTAATTGGGTAATTGAAAGCCAGTTCCTTAAAAGACTTCACAAACATTAGATTCTAGGATAAACGATTTAGAACAGTACGAGGTCCTATGATCTCGTAACCCAGACCCAGCAATAGATAGATATGAGCTCAAGGCTCCACAGCATGTGTGCCCTACTAGAGCGCAAGGCTCCTCAGACTTAGGATATGCATACCCTCTCAGGTATCCAGGTTGCGTGCATACTGGAACCATTGGAAAATATTCCTGGTGAAGTAAGGTCAAGTTGTGGCTCCCTTGAATCGTGCTCTCCGCGAGGGACATGGGCATACGTACAATTTTACTTTCCAGTTATCAGTTATTTAGTTATATTCAATTTAGTCCAGTTATTCAGTTATATTCAGTTTTTTAGTTACTTTTAGTTTTATCAATTACTTCAGTTATCCAGTTATATGTTTTATTTACCATGCCAGTTCTTTCAGTACACATGTATGTATTTATATACCATTATATCCAATACGTGTGGTTTGTGTGGTACCGAGGTACCCACCTTTGAGTTGACAACTCACCCTTCTGTCAAACCATTTTCAGATCTGGCTGAGGATAGTGAGGACATCCCCCTTGTCCAGTAGCACCAAGGATCCAGCATCAGTGGTAAGCTGCACTTCGCAGTGGGGCCTACTAGAACCTTTTAGACACCTAGGGCAGGATCCATAGTAGTTTTATGAACTTCTTTTTCAGACATTATTACTTTGTAACTCATTCATATTTCAGTTCAATTATTATGCAAACAGTTTTCAGTTATTAATTAAAGAATCAAGTAGCATTTATTTATCATTGCATTTATTGCATGTTTTAGTATCCCACGTCAGTGCATTTATGTATCACGCTCCATCATTTTGGGGCGTGACAAAGTATATCAAGTCGAGACTGTTGCAAATGTGAAAAGTCACTTAAAATGATGGTCGCAGTGGAGTAGCAAAAGTCATCTACAAGGCTAGTATTGCGACATGATTTAAGAGTTAGCAAGGAAAAGTATAAATATGATTCAAATGAAGTATTTTGGAGGGAACAGTTACCAACGGACACCTCTTACAGCAAGGGTAACTTCCTATCTGACGTGGCACACAAAGAGCAATAACTACCCATCTGCAGGACTTGACAGGCGCATGATGGACACGTAATGGTAACCATCACAAGTACGCGTCATGCATAGTGGTTAGCTGGTCCAGATTTTTGGGGCCACGACCGGTTGAGTGGTAACCGTCGCCAGAGTGGGAAAACGACGGTTACAGACTCCGAAATTCTATAAATACAGGGCTTTAGGAACAAATCAGGGGAGGTAGTTCATTGATTACCAAATACTCATAAGTCCCTGACAACGATAGTAGTATACGAAAACCCAATGGATGCCACCTCTCTTTACTTTTCTGCATTTTACTTCCTGTTTCAGTAGGAGTAGTTCCTTTAATCTTAGTTCTTTATTCAAGTTCCTCTTTTACTTTTATGTTTAATTTCTTGCTTTCGCAAGGAAATTGTATTCCAAAATCACTCTTTGGTGATCGTCAATAAAGTATTCCAATTTCTCTTCTCCACTTCTTGCATTTTAAATTTGCGCCCCCTGTTTTTTACTAAGAACTTATAATCTATTGTCTTATTTTAAAACAATCTTTTGCATTTGTGCTGAGTAATTCTCTCTGGAATTATTTCGTGTAAAACACAACAATAAATGATGAGCCACATGTGCGACAGGAGATCTACACCAATGAATTAGAGAAATTGCATATATAGGTCTGACATTAACCCAAAAACCTTAGGACAAAAGGTACGTGTTCTCTCCGTTATATATTTTTTACTTAGTCTAATATTAACCAATGTGAGATGTCATTACTCATTCTTGAAACCAAAACACCATTTACCCAAACCAAGAAGGAATGCCCCTTAACAGATTAATTATTGCTTCGTTTCGTCTTTCTGTAGATGAAAGTGCCTCCAAGACCCAACGCCAAATTTGAAGTGCAACAAATATTTTTCAAAATGAAGAGTAACTATTGAATAAGGAACTTCTGGCTTCAGCTGTTCCTCTATGCACAAATTTTATAACACAACAGCATATCCTTTAAATCACAACATTTTTCATTAAACACAACTTCTTTACCTAATAATTGTTAGTATGACAGATTGCTCACTAAACCAAATGCTCACAAATTCTTAATGTAAAAATTGAAGTGAAATGAATAAGTAATTGGAGAAGCTATAGCTAAGACAGAAATTGGAACCTTGTGATCGCATGCATGGCAGAGAGCAGCCTCGTCAGCAGCGTAGAAGAGAATAGCAGCAGCACTCTCAAAACGTCGCAAAGTGTCCGCATAATTTTCTCTCTTCACTTCCTCTCCCTGCCTAGCTAGCTCGCTTCTCATTCTTAATTCTTCAATGTCCCCTACTCACTATTCTCTTTTTATCATTATTTGCAATCTATCCTTGTTCTTGTGTGGTTTTATAGATCAAAACAGCCAATAATATATAAATAATCGGTATTTAGCAATTTGAGGAATAGTAGGCACAATCTATTGGGAGAGAAAAAGATAGAAGAAAATGATGGAAAAAGCATAACAAGGCTTTGTCCACTAGTTTTCATTCCCCCAGCTAGCCAAACCAATCAAATTTAGCACGTGCTATTTCCTTTTTCTTTTTTATTGTGTACCAAAAAAAATTATTTAATTTTATCAGTGCTATATATTTTGCTAGATAATTGTACCAAGTCTTAATTTTAAACTTTAGTAATTGTCAAGAACTTTAATTAAAACAAAAAAAAAATTGTTAAGATCAATATTAGACTCTCTGCATTTTTAGTGTGTAGTTTACATATACGACATCACAAAATTATCCGAAATGAGCATATTATTCAAGAAAAAATCCATAGAGACGCAGAAGTGCATATGCACTTTTTATCCACAGAACAAACAAAATGTCTTGACTTGTTTAGCCATGATTAAGTAGACTTCTATAATTCTATTTTATGGGACATGGAGGAAGGTGAATGAGCAATTTATGCAAATCTGGGCGGGTAAAACCAAGAAAGAACCAAGTTAAGAAGATTTTAACTACTTATCGCAGTAACTGGTTCTGAAAATAAACGGTTGCTGGTGAGAGACGATGGAAAAGAGGGAAGGAAAACAAAACGAGACAAACCAAGTCGGGGGAATGAGTTGTTTAGGGCTGGCGAGTGGGACTTACATTGTTTGCCTACCCACGATGCCACGAGGAGGAAGAGGAAATAAGCCACGCTTCTCCCTTCACCGGTGGGCAACCAAGGACTGACCCTACCCCCTCCCTACCTTGCTTCCTCACGTCCTTTACCAGCGTACCTGCCAATGTTGTGCAACCCAGTATATACTAGTGGATTGTCTAAATGTGACAGACTCGTCTCACAGTCAACAAGTTGAATCCTTAGGAGGTAATTTATTTTTGTTAAAAATTATATTATAATATAAAATATAAAAATTAATATTAATGTACCTTACATTCAAGTGAAATGGGTTTAATTTGACAACCCGAACACCAGATCCAATTCAACCCGCTCTACACACTTACCGATAACCATATTTGAGAATTTTTTTAGTTGAAATCATTTTTGTTTTTGGTGAATTTCGAAATCATATTTGAGAATCTAGATTCCCAAAGAGCTTACCGTTTGGATCCTTATGGAGCTCACCTGGAAATTCTAAATATTTCCGGCCCAACCCAAAATAGCAGGTATTCCATGCTTTAATGGCCCAAATGAACCCTCATAAAGTAAACTCTACAGACCAAAAGCACCATTGTTCAAGACCCAAAATATAATACAAAACCACATGAGCTTGTTGACCAAAAATTTGAACTCAACAATCAACATGCAGTTGACCCTTAAAAAAAACCCAAAACACACTGTTGAAAGTTGGAGCCATCTCATGATTCACCCCGGAGATTTTCTTCTGCCTATTTAACCGTGATTTCTCCTCTTATGTAAAGAAATGATAAAAATAGTCATTTATTATGAAAAAGAATATTGTGTCGGCTCATATTTTATTTATCATTAAATGATATTTTAATAAAATATGTGTCACATTAAAATCACATTTAATAATAAATAAAATATGAGTTGACATGATATCACATACTAAATGAATTTAAATAACACTACTATTTTCTTTAGAATCTCATGGAATTTAATGTATTTTTCATAAACCAGTTGTCATGAAAGACTCAGCTTACCAAAATCACTTACGTAACATTGATTGATTGTAAAGTTCTATGAGTAAGAATTTGGAATATTTTGATGAAGTGGGTAAACGAAGCTGTTGTACTTGCATGAATTGTAGTCCTTGCGTAATGCGTAGGAACACAACATTTATTATAAAGTTAACTAAATACAAAAAAGTATATGTCGAAATATCGTCTGGTAAATGGTGAGGTAAATTACATGCAATAGAGTAATAATTATTGCATAGCGCATATAATTATCCGCGGATAGCACTGATATTGCAGGACCCTAATATAAACTTCCCATAATGAAAAAAAAATAGGTAAGAGGCAGAAGCACACAGAATACAGTTGGGGCTTTGTTAAACCTGAAGTGCTCCAATTGTGGCTCTAAAAATTAAACATCAATTTAAATTGAAAAGTCCTGCCTTCTTATTCCCCTAAGAATCTATTCCTGCCTTCTTAATGAGCGGATTTCTAAACAAAAGTATTTCATTCGGTTGGGATTTAGGTGTATTTATTACTCAAACGGTTAAGACCAACCCTTAATACATGGTTTTTGGATTGAGCATTTTTATAAAAATAACATTAAGAGATCATATAATTCCGAACGTTACGGTGACATGAAAGGTTTAGTCCAAGTCCATTTATAACTTATAAGGACATTTGTTGGTTCCATTTCGTTCAGATTTTTTTTCCAAGTCTTTGGTCAGATGAAGGGTCTAATCCAATTCTAATATGTTAAGATTATTCCAAGGGGTATGGTAGAATGGGAGCCGGTCCAGAATCATTTAATTCCTTCAAGTTGAAAGCAATATTTACTTAATTTCCACTCCAAAGTCGGAGATTAAGTTAATTGGGGTGTAAGGCCAAAAGGAAAGGTGCAAATCAACATCATCTTCACCTTACACAATACTCTGTACTACGGAGCATGTAGGGCGAAATGCCAGAAAGAGCCAATGCACATGGGTATGGCATGGCATCTGATCTGAGCAAAGCATGAAGAACCAACGCAATTTACAGACACACACACGGAACTCATCCTTTTATCAAAGCGTCTTTAGTCTAACTACTTTTACTTTTTCTTTAGCATCCCAACCCAACACTTTCGCATGTGATGCAGCTTGGGTGTTAATTATAGACCCGTGAAGCTCAATGCAAACACTTTATTAATTTTTTTTTAAATTAGAAGTATCATTTTATTAAAGGCAATTTTATTTGAGTCGAATAACATCTCTTAGATAATGAAGATTTTTCTTTTAAAATTTAATACAATTGTATATCTAAAACTTAAATTCAAAATCTATAGTTAAACTAAAATAAATCTCTTCGGTTGATCTACTTGCTCGTCGGCACTTCATCAGTACTTTGCGTTAAACATGGTTGCCGGTAAAAGGTAAAAAGGTCAATTTGGTTGCGTTACTGTCCGTACGTAATGAACTATTCCTGCAAAGCGACCGCAAACCAAAACAGATAGACAAGTAAATATTTTATTTTGATGTTAACTAAACTTTACTTCACACCTTAGATTTTTATGCTGAAAATTAATTTGCAAATGCACTCTAATCCTAATCTATGCTATTTGTGAATAAAAAATAAAATAAATGAAACTATCATACATAGTAAATAACTTTAACTAAATCCAAGTTTGTCAAGATCGATTAACAACACCAGAATTAAGTTAGTTTGTAAATGCGTCAAGAAAACACACTCTTTGTTCTTTGGTTAGACTTGATACATGATCAGCATTTAATAAAGATTTCTTCTACACGTATACCAAAAACCATACACCTCGTACTTATATATATAAAATTTGTGTTTTAACTCATGTAATGTTTGTGCACTTAATTAAGTATAGTTGAGAGTATTATTTACAAGTTTGTAATATTTGTGCACTCGCGAGAATAAAGTTTGTGCATTATTAATGGTGTATGTGTGAGCGTATAAAATTGGGTGTATATGTAGAATTTTTGTTTAATAAATTATAACTTAATTAACAATGTTTAAGTCAAGAATGAAGCGCGCGTTAACTCAAATGATGTGGTCTCCATGTTATCGGAGTGGAATCTTGACTTGATTTGCGGAGGAAAGATATCTAAATTGAACCCCATCAGGAGACAAAAGAGGGTGAAGAAAGGTTCAAAGCATTATGGGGACGCTAAACAGAGGAAGTGCGTCCGTGTATGGCAACAATAGATTTGAAAAGGTCTTCTGATGAGTAACAAAAGGACTATCGTAGTTCAATTAATTAATTAAACTAAGTTACACTAAGTTGTTGGTGTCTAGCTCTGATCTGCATAAGGGAAGCAAAAGAAAAAGCAGAGTAGCTTTATCACCCACCAACATCTAATCACATTCATTACTCGTGTCATGTGTAAGCTATTTGATAGCATCCACTTTGAAATGACATTACCCTTTCTTGGGAAAAAAAAAAAACTAAATAAGGTGGTTTTATTGATGACTGCACTTTAATATATGTTAAAATTTATCACCGAGTGTGATTAATTCAATTTAGTGTTTTCGTTTTCATTAATATTTTTTTTAGAGTATTGACACACACCAAAACGTCGTTAATTTCAGTACGTGATCAAATAATAACTTATAAAACTAAGAAAACCCCAAAAACGTAGTACAGGGACTAACCTAGGTCGTCTCTAATGAACTAATTTCCAAGCCAATTATAATTACAATTAAAAAGAGGGGTTTGGATTGATGAATATAAATAAAAGAAAATTAAAACAAATAAATAAACAATGATAAAAGACAATATCCTACATACGGCGTTTCTAGATCAAGGATTAATTGTCATTGGCTCCTAATTAATTATTCATAGGAGGAGATGTTGTTTATTAAGAAAACTACTCCTGCATGGATGGAGGATGAAGGCTCATAATAAATAAAGACAAGAAGATAGTATAAAATAATGGAGAATTGAAATAACAAAACCTAAATAGAAGAACGAAAGAAATTCACAAATAGTTGGGAGCTTGAGTTGTCAATGCGAGCGCTCCAACAATCCTTGAAGAACTAATAATTAAGCACTACTAACGTGCATAAAATAAAAGGGAAAAGTGCAGAAGAAAAAAGTGGAGGCTGAATGTGAAGTTGTCTTCAAGTTGTTGAGAGAGCATATCTAGTTTTAGAGGATTGACACAAAGTGGGTGTAAATCCCGCACTTTCAGCACATCAATTAGTGAAATCGCGATAACTTCGGCTACAGATATCCGATTGAGGTGATTCAAATCTACAATTAAAGCTAAGAGATAGATCTACAACTTTGTTGTTGAGGTCAAATCGAGACTCAATCTCCATCCTAGTGCAAAATCCGTGGCAAAGTCAACGCTAAAAATCCTTAACAAATCTTTGACCAAATCTTTTTGAATTTGAATTCAATCTTGCATTTATTGGTCCAAATCTTCTCTTCAAATCTCTTCTTTAAAATTTATATCTTATCAAATCTCCTTCAAATCTTCAATGATCCTCTTGACTATTTATTTTCTGCAATTAAAATAGAAAACTAAAAAAAGAACAAAAGAAATCTACATATTAAATTGTAAGATAAAATAATGCTTAAAATTGCATTTTTCTCAATTTATCACAAAAGAGGATAATGTGCAAAACATATTAATTAAGCATTAAAACCACCCATTTTTAGTATGCAATGTTCAATTATATAATAATAAAATAGGGTAAAAAATCCACCTATCAAATTACCCCACACTTGAACAATTGAATGTCCTCATGCAAGGAACTAAGAACAAAAGCAAACAAGAAAAATGAAAATAAAACAAATAAAGAAAAATATTTTTGGTGCGGCGACCTTATTTTCATCTCCCTACAAAGTCGCAAAACTCAGGGAGGCACTTAAGCCGACTCACTAATTACCAAACAACTGTGCAAAATACATGACAATCAAAAAATTAAAGTACATTTAGACAAGGTATGATATCACTGTGCATTAAAACTAGTTTTCTTGGCATATTAATCATGAGCAAAGAGTAAGTCAAGGCATGTTAAAAATCAATTGGGTCTCACAGGTTAGTGTGTGTCACTCGTCACTCAAAGTGTATAGGTTCATCCAATGCTCTCTCAAACATTACACTAGAGTCACCTCCATAGGCTTGACTTTCTTCTAAGCATCACAGATCACCAAATATATATGACATGCATCAAGAGGTCTTTTTAAGGTTGTAATGGGGCCAAGGTCAAGGTGGGATATCATACGGCCGATGAGCTAAAGCCTAAGACTTAGTAGAATTCATGGCATATGTGCTTATCCAACAGTGCAAAGACCTTAATCTCCACTAACTTCTCTTGTCCTCCAATTAGCCCGATGACAAATTTCCAAACATTTTTATTCACTTTTTTTTCTTTTTCACACTTCTTTGAAATCTTGTCACCGCTTACCCATTAGCTCAGGGGAGAGTTTCTGTCGGTGCACCTAATTGGTTGTTTTGTAGATTAGTTGCCTCAATTTTTTTTCATGGACACTTTTATAACTTTTTCAACCAATAGGAGCAATTGCGGTCGCTCTCCCCCTACTTTGAATGTTACATGTCCTCATGTAATCCCATGTAACATCCTGAATTTTCCCATTATGGATATTTCACTTAAATCCTAATTTTGCTTAATTAAAAGCACATTAGAGGCGATGATTTGGACTCTAAATGCCAGTCAAATACTTGTTTCTTGATCTTGCGGAGTGCCGCAAGTTCCGTGCTAAATTTCGCCGAAAACCGGGATTTCGGTAGGCACCGAAGGTATATGTGAAGATTACCCTCCGAGCAATAAACTCACGAATACCTTAACCTGTCATACTTCTATGACCAGGAAACTTTGTAGATTGTGAATATATGTCCGAAATATTTTTGGAACATCTATTCTTGAACAAATAACGACCAAACATGATCAAAACTATACTAAGCCGCTAGATATTTGGTTTAAACCTATCCTGCCACGGCATGAACCAATGTTGTCCACATATATATGTATATTTATAATAAATATAAAACAAAAATAATAATAAGAATAAAAATATAGATACTTACATCCCCCTGGGACAAACCGAAACGAAGAATGCAATGTATTATATATATAATAAAATAGGTACATCTCCTGCCAAAACGAAGCGGAGAACAAACGTGTGTGTGTGTATATATATATATATATATATATATATATATATTATATAGTAATATAATATAATCTATCATATATAATAATATAAAATAATAATATATTTATATATATACACATATACGTATAGGTATAATATAATATATATATATATATATAATACAAAATAATAAGCAAATAAGTAAAAATGGCCATTTGGCCACTGCGGGACATATATGTATGTATATTTAATATAACATATTATAGATAATATATAATATAACATAATAATATAATATAATATTTGATAAAATAAAATATTAAGCACAGTGCGCCTGGGAATTACCTATAAAAAGGCCTTCGCAGGTTCACCTTCAAATCAAATTTCCCCTGATAAAACTCTCAAACTAGTTTCGTTCCTGCACATCGCAGTAGCGCTGCCAGACTCCAGAAAAATAAGATGAGTACACCCACGTAAAGATGATATTTTTCTCTTCATTTCTACCGATTCAGAAACTCGTTACGAGGTGGGTAACTCTAAGCCCACTGTTTATGTGGTTTAATTTTATAACTGTATATGTGTTTTTTTGTATGTTTGACTATAAAATTGTTAAGTAGGAAATTAAGAGATTATAGGGTAAAGAAGGTTTTGAGAGATTTTGATAAATGAAATGCATAACTGTACTGATTGGAACCCTAGGAACAGTGAACTTCTAGAGAAAATGAGAACTGGAGCCTCGGGACCCCATTCCATCAGCTTTCAATCGATTGAAAGAAGTTTTCAATTGGATGAAAGCAAATTTTAGGTTTTAATCGATTGAATTCTTATTCAGTCGAATGAAAGAAAATCTTCAGATTTCAATCGATTGAATCCCAAGTTCATTCGAATGAAAGAACTCTGAAGGTTTCAACTGATTGAAACTCCAATTCAGTCGAATGAAAGAACTTGCAGGGATTCATTCGAATGTAACCCTAGACATTCGAATCAAACCTAAAGGACTTGAGATTTTAGTGGTTCCAAGGGATCCAATAAGTGAGGGTATGCCTATTTTGGTACACAAAAGCATGCATCATGAGGAAACAGCCGTCATAAGAGTTAGGACGACCCTAGATAACTAGAGGTATTCACGTAAAGTTAAAGGTACATAATTGGGTCCTAGGGAATAAAGCAGAGTACTAAGGCTCCGATCACCAAGGATTCGGGCGGCCTTAGTCAGAGTAAATAGTTATATGATTAGGAAGATCCCCATTATCTTGGCACGTCTTACAGACACGCCCCTGAACAATTCTGCATGCTGGATTGGTCAGAGCAACGCAGGTAGAGAAACCTGATTCAGAAAGTAAAGAGTAAAGTAAAGAGAACAGGCCAAGGCCTGCAAGTAAAGAGAACAGGACAAGTCCTCTAAGAAAAGAAAGGGGGCCCCAGTAAAGAGCAAAGAGTAAAGTAAAGAGAAACGTGTCCACACCTGATCGAGTCCAAGGGTCGATCCCTCACCATCCCAATAAGGGGGTGGTGGTACATATCGTGTTGATTATCACCTCCTATAAGCCTAGCGTGGTTAGCTATCACTCTGGTTAGAGCGCTGCCAGGTCAACATGATAGGGAATAGAAGGAGGTCGTAACCACAGGCCACAGTTACGAAGGTGAAAAGACTAAGAAGGACGCTAACCCGAGCACGCCGGTATGTGTAAGAGATCCCCAGAGTTCCCCCGTACACTATGTAGTTAGTAGTTACATGTAAGAATGAATGAATGTATGTATGTATGTCAGTATGTATGCATTATGTATGTGTCTGTATATGTTTATGCATTATGTATCGTCAAGGGAGCGTCCCAAGATGACTATTATGTCTCCAACAGTAACGTAAAGTTAACAAGCATGAAGTCTAGGTAATGTCAAGATTAGAGAATCCCTAGTCACCTAGTAAAATAGATAAAGTCATTCAAGACCTAGACAAATATAATAAACAGTAGGGGTATTAGTATGCATGACTCCTAGAGATCTCCTGAGTGGCCTGGAAGATAACAGAGTAATGAAACGACAAATAATGCGAGGCACTCTCACTGAGGACGAAAAGTTCTCACCCCACTCCTTATGGGTCCAGGTATGTAAAACAAAGGGATCGACGAACGACCGCAGCAGGGTAGTTCCCGGCCGGAGCAAAGTGAAGACGTTCGCGATAGGTTGATAGATATTTTGTACCATGATCTATGACTCTTGATAACCGCTGGTGTACTTACTTATTAATAAGCAATGTGTAATTATATGTTGGACCTTGATTGTGCTTATATGTATATTTATACTCCTCCTGGCTTATTACCACCTTAGCTGCCAGATACGTTAGCGTTTGCGTATGTATGCTTCCTTGATCACGCAAGGCTCCAAATTTGCAAACTGATACAGTAACAAAATGATTTTAAAAAATGGTCCATATTTTTAAGTAAGAAATATTTGTCAAGCTAAAAGTAGGGGCTAAAAGTAACCCAACCAAAGCAGAAAACAACCTAGTGAACATTGTCTACTACGTACGGGTAAACAGTTAGCTAGGGTGTTTCACCCCACACTTGTTGCTTAGTACATATGAACAAATGTACCACAATTCTCCTCAGCACTAAAGCTAGGAGTATCATGGTTTTTCTCGGTTTATCAGCTTGTATTATGCTAGTTATTCAATAAAAGGCTATAAGGCTCAAAGTGGCTAACAAGGGTCAAATGTTCAAGGTAGGCTCATATGGATATGTAAGCTAAATACATAAGGAATGCCTCAATCATGTCACATGTCATATATAAAGGTAAAAGTGCAATGCAGAGAATCAGGCAAGTTCTAGACTTAAACACTAGTTAGTGTACACACAACAAAGAAATGAATGACATGTAGTGTTGTCATCCTATAAAAGGCTCAAAGCTTACCAGGTAATATCATCCAATTAATTAAAACATGCCACGATCTATAAAATGCTCAATCAAACATAATGCCATAAATAATCAAACACAACATTTCACATTACACAAATCAATCATCAACTAATCTAAATTATCCCTTATTCATGAATTTTCATAATTATTGCACAGTTAAACTATTATTCTAAACAAATAGACTTTCCCACCTTACACTTAAAGAAGTGTACCGGTCTCGGTGCACGAGACAGGGCAAGAAGAAAAATAAAGAAGCAAAACAAATAAATAAAAGAAAAGGATAGAAAAACTCACAAACGGTGAGTTGTCTTCCACCCAGAACTTTTGTTTAACGTCCTTAAGTTAGACAGTTGACGACCGTCTCATGGAGGATCATGTTTGAACTGGTCCAAAAACATCCACCAAAGTATGCTGTGGTAGACTCCACCGGGATCCCACACCATGTAAGTCATGTCATGGCCTTGGAAGCCATGTTTCTTTTGGGAACCAGGCATTAAGATCTTCCATCGATGCCTTGAAGCTTTGAGGCTTCGCCTTGGCTTGGTTGCCCAGCAATTAATCACTCCAAGTATGGGTGGATGAAGGTTCCCGCTAGAAGGCTTCTTGAACTGTCCCTGTACATGGTCTAACGTTCCCCTAGTAGCAGGAAGAAAGTCTCCAAGCCCTTCACATAAGGTATGCAACTGGCCATCAGTTTCCAATTGAGCATACTCACATGGTCCAAGGAGAGGGACATGTGTCTCAAGGTGCAGCTCGAGTGGTAGTAACTGATAGGCTAGAAGAGGGGATGATGGGAGTAATGGAATAGACGGGGGGAATTTAGACAGAATGACAGGCTCAACCAGCACCTCTACCACACCAGGAATAACACAAGTGATATGTGCTTCTTCCTCCAGTTGTGGCTCCTCAAACACCACCTCTGTATCAAATTCATCATCAAGAATGACGAGTTGGGGTAACTCTTCTACCAAAACATCTGAAGACCCACCATCATCAATGATGTCAGATGGTGGGGTTTCACACACGACCTCATTATCCTGGCGACTGTCATCCTCATGCCCACTAGATGCAGCCATGGTTTCTTTGTATTGAGTGATCTCATCTCTCAACTCTTGAAAATCCCACACCATCCCCTCTAGTTTTTTCATTAACTCAAGCATTGCTATTGTTTCAGAATTAGGATATGGAGCAGGAAGTTGTTGAGTGTGGGGTGGTAGACAGGGGGTTGGTATGAGGGTTCTAGTGAGGGCAGGTAATATGTGGGCTCTGGTGAATAAGGATATGATGTATATGGGTCATGTGGGTCTAGTTGAGGTTCGTATGGTGGCGGTTGGTGTGTTTCGGTCAGATATGGGGGAAGAGAGTAAGGCTCGGCGTAAGGTTGGTAAGTGTAGGATGGTGAAGTCATCCCCCCACAACGACTCAAGTGGTCTTCCCATTGTTGTTCAGACAACTCGGCGACATTGTACAGCAAGGTCATCAATACCCTCCGAATGGTGTCCCTGTGCAACCTCTCCAGTTCCCCCATCCTCCGGTGATACCTGTTGAAAACTATCAAAATCCACTCCATTACCTGAAAAGCAAGGAACACTAAACCACTGCGAACTAGAAAAATTGTTAGAGTACATGATAGTGCATTTGAGGAACAAAATTAAACGAAGACAAAAATGATTTTTTTTTGTTTGATTTTTTTTTATAGGAAGAAAAAGAAAAAAAAAAGAAATCGGAAAAAAAACTTCTTTTTAAATTTTTTTTTTGGATAGGAAGTCTCAAGGTGCAGCTCGATAGGAAAAAAAAATTTATTTTTTATTTATTTATTTTTTTTAAAGAAAAGAACAAAAGCAAGAAAATAAAAAATTAACAAAAATTAAATGATAAAAAGAAAAAAAAAATGAATGGGCTAAATTGCTTCTCTGATAATGGCGACAAACTTGACACACACCAAAACATCGTTAATTTCAGTGCGCGATCAAATAATAATTTATAAAACTAAGAAAACCCCAAAAATGTAGTACAGGGGCTAACCTAGGTCGTCTCTAACGAAGCAATTTCCAAGCCAATTATTATTATAGTTAAAAAGGGGGGTTTGGATTGATGAATATAAATAAAAGAAAATTAAAATAAATAAATAAACAATGATAAAAGACAATATCCTGCATACGGCATTTCTAGATCAAGGATTAATTGTCATTGGTTCCTAATTAATTATTCATAAGAGGGGATGCTGTTTATTAGTTGAAATCTCTAACTAATACGCAATTCACTTAAGAGACTACGATCGTCAATCCCCCAAGCATTTATTAATACAGGAATTAAAACTAAGATCTTAGCATTTAAAACCCATATCAACTATGTCCCAATTGCACAACCTAATTAAATCTAATTAGTTCCCCAAAAAGTTCTCAAATCCTAAATCAATAAATCCTACAATCGTCAAGATCTATCAACCCAAAATTAACCCTAACCAATAACATGCGATCGCTATATTATTAATCAAGGGCGGAACAAATCATGAATAAACATTAAGCACAAGACCTCGAATTAATCCTAATCTAGAGTTACCACATGAAAGATATTAAGAAAACTACTCCTCCATGGATGGAGGATAAAGGCTCATAATACATAAAGACAAGAAGAGAGTATAAAATAATGGAAAATTGAAATAACAAAACCTGAATAGAAGAACAAAAGAAATTCACAAATAGTTGGGATCTTGCATTTTCAATGCGAGCGCTCCAACAATTCTTGAAGAACTAATAATTAAGCACTACTAACATAAACCTAAAGGGCATAAAATAAAAGGGAAAAGTGCAGAAGAAAAAAGTGGAGGCTGAATGTGAAGTTGTCTCCAAGTTGTTGAGAGAGGATATCTAGTTTTAGAGGATTGACACAAAAACCAACGGGAGTTGGTCCAAGTGGTAAGCGGCTTGGTATCGCTTAAGCAAGGTCTCAAGTTCGAGACATTGTGAACGCAGTTATCCCCGCTGGAAGACTCACCCGCCATAGCCAGGTGCGCGACCCGGGTCGGCCCGGATTAGTCAAGGCTAAGCCTTGGATACCGGGTAGGCAACCTAAAAAAAAGAGGATTGACACAAAGTGGGTGTAAATCCCGCACTTTCAGCTCATCAGTTAGTGAAATCACGATAACTTCGGCTACAAATATCCGATTGAGGTGATTCAAATCTACAATTAAAGCTAAGAGATAGATCTACAACTTTGTTGTTGAGGTCAAATCGAGACTCAATCTCCATCCTGGTGCAAAATCCGTGGCAAAGTCAACGCTAAAAATCCTTAACAAATCTTTGACCAAATCTTTTTGAATTTGAATTTAATCTTGAATTTATTGGTCTCAATCTTCTCTTCAAATCTCTTCTTTAAAATTTATATCTTATCAAATCTCCTTCAAATCTTCAATGATCCTCTTGACAATTTATTTTCTGCAATTAAAATAGAAAACTAAAAAAAGAACAAAAGAAATCTACATATTAAATTGTAAGATAAAATAATGCTTAAAATTGCATTTTTCTCAATTTCTCACAAAAGAGGATAATGTGCAAAACATATTAATTAAGCATTAAAACCACACATTTTTAGTATGCAATGTTCAATTATATAATAATAAAATAGGGTACAAAATTCACCTATCAAGTATCCCCTCACATAACTAATGGGAGATTAATCATTAACAATGACCCCTTTTAATGTATTTTTCATATATTAGTTAAGCTCATTCTTTGATAAATATTTATCCTGATTTAAACTTTTTTCAATGAAAAAAATACAATATTCCAAAATAAAAGGATAAGAAATCAAATAGGTTTGAGTACACTTTACAATTTTATTTTTGGGTATTACAGGATTGCCTTTTACATAAATAGGGCAGATCATACTTGAATAGTGTCCTTGAGAGTCGCAATCTAATTTATATATAATTTATATTTAGGATTAAATATGTTTTTTTATGAAAAATTATAAATTTTGTTTTATACCCCTTAAACAATATTTTGTTAGAAAATAATCTATAAAATTTAACTGTTAATTACTGACGTGACAGACTTGGCCACGTGATAGGTCACGTATCCACATAAAATTGACAATTAATTGTAACGTAAGTCCAACTTGACGGTTTGATTAAATTCTAAAAAAAATTCTAAAGAATATTTTTTAACAAAATATTTTTCATAACTAAAACACAAAATTTATAATTTTTCATAGGCTAAAAACATACTTAACTCTTATATTTATTATATTTTAAAATTTTCTCGGTTAATTCTCCTTTGATCATGTAGGAAAATTTTCACATTAAAATATTTACCTTATCATTTTTAATTGAATTTTTAAAATTTTCTCACAATTAACATAAATACATTCTCATCCTTAAGATTTCTCATCACCGTTCCATCATTTCATTACTGCCTTGCTTGTCTTTATTTTCTCTCTTCCTTAGATATAGTATAAGCGTAAACACCGTCCAAAACACTCGACACTTACTATTTAACTTTAATTTTCAGAAAAAGACCCCATTGTCTTCGTGCTTAATTAGTATTTTGTACTTTTCACTCCAATAGGGTGAAAATAGAAAATTTGGTAAACCTAAAAAAAGTATCATTTCCAGACATAATTATGCTTTTCATTGACTTACAACATATTCACTCAAGTAATTAAGAACATGTTGAAGAGGGTTACGAGGCATTTCCAAAAAAATGGAGGCCTTTCGGTTAAGTTTTAAGATCACGGTAAATTTTGATGTTTAGCTTTTATACGAATTTGTGAACAAAAAGTTTAAATTCTATCCCACTCCACCTCCTTCCACCAATCCAAACAAAGTTCGTGGTCTATTAGATTAATTGGATGAATGTTATTAACTATTCAACCATCTCCTGGGATGGACAAGCTTTATATATTCTGGGGTTTGCTGTTTTGATGCTTTTTATTGCTCTTTTATTTCAGACATGAATCAGGTGGCTAACTTTATAGCCAATTATATGTCACCGTGGCTCTTGTACTTTGTACTTCAATCACCATTATCGTACTCCCTGCCTCTATTTTTCCTTTTTTAAACAATTTTTTAAAAAGATTATTTATTATTTAGATAAATTAAGAAAACGTTAAATGTATTTTTTTTAAATTTATCTTTATTATTTTTTATACTCTTAATAACATTTAATTATTATAATATTAATTACTCAAAGTTAATTTTATTTACACACTTTATATTTTTTTTATCTTAGTGTCAATTAAATAATTTTTTAAACCGTATGCTTTTGTAAAATTGACATCAGAAAGTTAAAAAAAATGAATATTTCTTCCGTTACATTTCGATCGGCCACCCTGAACAATGTTCTTCTGTCAATCCAAATTAGTGAAATCAGCATGATGGAGCCCCTCTTCCTAAGTCGCTTACCAAACACAGCAGAAACAAATATTGACACCATATTTATATTTTCTTCCCCAAACCAAACCTCCCCAAAATGAGTCATGTTACACGTATACCTAAAAACATGCATCATACATATGCTCGTACTTATATACGTTGGGCCCCACATAATAACTACACAGATTCAACACTCCCCACGTTCACCCAAACGCGTGTCTCCTACACGTGAAATACAAAATGTTCGTGCTTCCACCTTCTTTGGAGAAATAGGATTATAAACCATTCATTTTCTCACTTCTGCAAGTCATCATTTTCCTTTCTCTGCAAATCTTCTTGGCATAGTTATAATAGAATTTTGTAAGTGCATCCAAGGTATCAAAGTGCATGCCAACCTTTGAAACCTCTTTCTTCAACAGGTAACTTGTGACCGGTAAGATTTGTAATAATGTTTGTGCATAATGTTTATGCATCCACGTATATGAAGTTTTTGCATATCATATTTTGAACAATACTGAAATATAAGTTACCTATAATATCTGTAAATTTTGTGCATAAAATCATATAAAATTTGTGCATTAGTAGCTATAAAGTTTGTGTAATCTTAGTATATAACTCTGAACTATAGGTTTGTGATATTTGTGCACTAATCCAAATAAAGTTTTTGCGTGAATGCACATAAAATTTGTGCTTTAACGCTTGTAATGTTTGTGCACTTAATAAAATATAGTTGAGAATATCAACTACAAGTTTGTAATGTTGGTGCACTCGTGCGAATAAAGTTTGTGCATTATTACGTATAATGCTTGTGCATTTTTTTTAAATAAAGTTCAGATTGTAAAACCCTCTAATAATTTTGTAATGTTTGTGCATTCATACGTATAAAGTTTGTGCATTACTAATTATAATGTTTTTGCATTTTTAAATAAAGTTCACATTGTATATAACTCTGAACTATATGATTGTAGTGTAGTTCAAATAAAGTTTGTGCATGAATGTGCCTAAAGGTTGTGTTTTAACGCTTGTAATGTTTGTGCACTTAATTAAATATAATTGAAAATGTAACAGAATGTGAACTACAGGTTATAACTCTATGTTTGTAATGTTTGTGCACTAGTGCATGTTAAGAATAATGATATTAGATTTTGATTGATTTGATTTGTAATTGATTGTAATTTGCTTTTGGTCGTTGAGTTTTGACCGTTAGGTTTTCAGCCTTTAAATAGGCCCACCTTCTATTGTAAATGATCTCAGATATAACAACTCAGATAATACAATTGTTATTTCTCTGTTATCTATCTTTCTCCTATATTTTTTGGTGTCTCATTTATCTGTTTTTCCATGATATTTAACATGGTATCAGAGCTATGGTACCCTCTGTGAACCCCATCTCTCTCTCCAGGCAAGACCTCTCTCTCTACCTCTACCATCTCTCTCAAGCCATGGCTCCCTCCTCCAATCTCCAATTTCTCATCTTTCTCCAACTTCCGCATCCTCCATCGCTCTCGCCCATCGCCGTCGCCGTTGCCAGATCCGTACTCTTTTCACGTCGTCACGTCACTTTTATCGCTGCTTCTGTGCAGTCTCTGATGTTTTCCATAATCGCTGCCTCCGTGTAGTCTCCGATGTTGCCTGTCGCTGCCTCTGTGCAGTCTCCGATGTTGCCTATCGCTGCCGCTACCTCCGTGCAGTATTCGATGTTGCCTATCGCTGCCACTGTGCAGTCCTCGATGTTTTCCGTACAAGTCCTTGGCTCCGCTCTTGTTTTCCCTTAACAACCTTCGCTCGTGACAAGCTGAAAGCTCGTGGAGCTTTAGCTTGAGGGAGGGTGTTAAGAATAATGATATTAGATTTTGATTGATTTGATTTGTAATTGATTGTAATTTGTTTTTGGCCATTGAGTTTTGACCGTTAGGTTTTCAGCCTATAAATAGGCGCATCCTCTATTGTAAACACGACAACTCAATATATACAATCGTACTTTCTCTGTTTTCTATCTTTCTCCTATATTTTTCTGTGTCCCATTTATCTGTTTCTCCACGATGTTTAACAGTGCATATAAATTTTGTGCTTGTGCATTGCTATTATGCATGAGAAATTTCACAGATCAAATGATGAACATGAACATAAAACTCTCCATGGAAAAACAATAAAAACACAACAAAAATTGCCACGTTCTTTGACATTTGATCGGTTTCTTGCATTGCTTTCGATCAACAACGAATAAGATTCGGATTATCAACGATGGATTCTCTTAATGCTTTCGATCTTGATGATGCTTTATACAAAAACGAGCTCACATTTCTGGTGGTTATGGCAGCGTAGTGTGTCGAGCTAAAATTTCAGGTTTTAAGTCCCGTGAAATTCTGTGGAATTGCTCACAAAATAGCGTGGCAGTGCGTGTCTTTCTATTTTGGAAAACAGTATTGCATATGTATAATAATCATTAATTACCTAATTTAAATAGTGTATGTATGAGTGTATGAAATTGAGTGTACACAAAGCATTTTTGAAAAAAAGAATTCTGTCATAATTACTACTAATTAAGAACTGAGACATTTTAATGTATTAGTATACATTATTATTGAATTACAATAGTGCAAAATTGTTTACAGTATAATAAATCAAATTTAAACTCATTTATTGTAACATCGACTAGTGTTACCATCAAAATATTCTTTACAATATCATAATCTAAGATTATATCAAAATTCATATGATGAGGGAGTGTGCTAAACCCAGTAACATTTATAGCTTAGGTAAGTTTGGATAATCTTTCGCATTTGAACTAGTGTGTGTCTCAAATGTACGAAACTTTACAACATTTTGGAAGGCAACATTGTATTCTGTTTTATTCCAAGATTGGTAGTTAACGTGACAGACGAAAAAAGAGGCAGATATGGTCATTTACATATTTCCTCTCTTTCAACCTTCCCCAACCGAACTAAAAGGCAGCTCTGGGCCACTTATCAATGACGTGATGCACGTTTCAACTTATACGGAGCTATACATTTTTGTTCTCCGTTTATAATACACCAAATTTATGCACAATTATGCTCACCCACTATGTTGTATGACTTTAATTAATAACAAGAAAGGGTTACAGGCTATCTACCAGCTAAAACAGTCTAACCAAGACAAGATATATAAAGAACAAATAGCATGCATATTAAGGTATGATCAATTTATCTATATTATTACTTTATATTTAAAAAATACACTTATTTAAATGTCTTTTATAGGTATTACCACAATCGCACAAGATCACAACCATCATCTCTCTTAGCTACAACAACTATGTTTATCATCTCTCAAGCTTTTAGATTACGTCTAAGATTTGAGTTACAGATTTATTTTAAATATTTACTTATGTTTTTTGAAATATATTAAATAAAAATACGAATGTATTGATTTTGTACGTTAAAATTTAATGTAATTATGATATTCATACATATATGTACATATTTATGGTCATAGAGCTTTTATGTTATCAACTCCATTTTTTGTTTTCAACTACACCGGCCTAGGCGAGGCTCTACCATTACTACTAGCAAGTGAAAAAGGAAAAGGAGAGATTCTATCAATATTAAATCTCAGACCCTTATCTATGAGGAAGACAAAAGTAGCAAATATTAAAATTAAAAAAAAAATGTAAACTTGGGTCAAGGGACTATTTAACCTAAACTTTGACTTAATTTTTTTTTTTGGTTTTTTTACTTCTAAAAATATATTAGATTAGTTGTAAATGCTCTTGCATCAAAGGGCGTTAGGTAGGATTTCATGCTGGTGCTTGCTTGCTTCTAAACAATAGTATTTAGAAGTCAACAAGTGAGGAAATTAGTACTCTTTATACCACTATATATGACATTACATTTTCTTTTTTCTTTTGATAAATACGATGTTAGTGACTTTACCATTCTGAAAATATAATTCCAGCAGCTGGGAGCATAATTTTGTTACAATAAGAATTGGCACCCCCTGCCCCAGGCTAGGCTCAGGGAAAGAGAGGGGAACTGGCAAATCGACAACTGTGCTTGGGAAGTGGCCTTAGCGGTTCTTTTTTCCAGATCGTGGGTCCTCATTTTCAACGCCCTTCATTCCACACTTGTACGGTACAGGTGCTCTCCTCTCCCAATTCCTCATTCCCCATTCACAACACACAGTTACCTCTCTCTTTGAATGCTGCTGCTGCTAAGTGCTGGGGTTTCTGGTGCGTTGTAGCCAATTTTCTAGACGAGCAGAGAGATCAATTCGCGGATTTTAACAATTTATAACCGATTCATTTTTTCCCGTTTAGCTTTCAAGTTTCGACTATGGTTCTCAGTGTCAGAGGAACACGCTGAAGAACAGGGGAGTTGAAGAAGCTAAATTCTTTGGTTCGTCACAAAAAATTATATCTACCCGGGATCAGAACATGTGAGTCTATTGAAGAGAAGAAAAAAAAGGAAGAGGGTGAAACTTTGGAATTATTTGTTGAGTCACTTTCAATCTTATGGAAATATCGGTTACTTGGTTATGGGGCGGTCACCACCGTGAAAGGTTTTATATTCTTTCATTACAACTGCTTATCAGTGTGAAGGAATCATAAAAAAAATGGAATCCTATGTTTTCGCCCCTCCTTTTTTAAAAATAAAATAAATTAAATTAAAATTCGATTGCTATTCACATCCTTTTTCTTTCTCTTTCTCTCTATATATAAATATCTAGGTGAAGCTTGGTACCTAAGCGAAAGACTTGCATATTCTTTAGTCGCAACAATCCGTTGATTTGAACATCTCTCGTCGTCTTCTTTTTCAATTTTTGTTTAACTTTTTTTTGCTTGATTAAAGGAAAGTCTTTTGCTTCGTGATACAATGCCAACACAACAACTGATAATTTATTGCTGATGAATGTAATTAGTTAATAGTATTCTTTTATGTCTTTGTCTTTCCATCTTTTGGCTGAATGCACCATACTATAAAGTTAGCCTCTCTAATCTCTATGCTGCCATTGCCTTTTATCATCTCTGAGCTATATTAATGGGTGGTTGCTTCTCATTCAATATTTGCTTCTTTTAGATAATGTTCAAATTAAGAGCTTAATTTTGTAGGTGAAACTGCCAGCTATTTCCCCCTAACTATCTTGCATTTAAAGAAAGCAATAATAACTTCACAATTTTACACTGTTTATGACTTTAGGACTTTGAGGTTATGGGCTTGCTCTGAATTCTAAATTGGGGATTGGAAAACTTCAAAAGTTAGAAATGGGGGCTATTGCTGGAGATGAGCTAGTCAAATGGGAGAAGATGCATGGAATGAGTGGCCGTGAAGAGAAGATTCTTGTGTTAATAAGGCTGAGGCCCTTGAGTGAGAAGGAAACTGCTGTGAATGAAGTAGCAGACTGGGAATGCATCAATGACACTACCATCTTGTACCGGAACACGCTCCGGGAAGGTTCCACATTTCCAAGTGCCTACACATTTGGTAAGAATTTTCCATCTTTAATGTTGCATTATTATTTGCAGATTTGTATTGTGATTAAATCCGAATCACACTATTTCATGTTTACCTTATATTGACAAGAAAAAATGGGATCTCAAAAGATGGGTATATATGGAAACATGGAGAACAAGGTTTAGGTGCTTCAAATAGTTTCAAGATCTGTTGCTTTGACTTACTATGGCAGAGATGCACTCTTTTTGCAATTTACCTGGGTCCAACATGGGAAAGTAATTTTTGAACTGGTGATCATACGAACATTTGGTGATTCTTTTCTTTGTTTTTATGGATGAAACAACTGACTTAATTTGCCACAGGGCCAATCCCTGTTATTTCCTTTCTCTTAAATTTGAAAAACGGACTTACCTTATTATACTTCAAAATGCATTTGCAACGGAGGTTGATGTATAATGGATGAAATGTTTCTGAATTTTGTTTATGATTATGATTTGATCGTAGACAGAGTATTCCGGGGTGATTGCTCCACAAAGCAGGTATATGACGATGGAGCCAAAGAAATTGCTCTTTCAGTTGTTGGTGGAATTAACTGTAAGTATATGTTGTTACAGTAAGCTAATCTCTTATGACCTGCTTCCCACTCAACCTCCCAAGGCTTTACTAATATATGCATTTGTACATTCTTCAGCTAGTATTTTTGCATATGGGCAAACAAGTAGCGGAAAGACCTACACAATGATTGGGATAACTGAGTACGCAGTAGCAGATATTTTTTACTACATAAATAGGGTAATTGGATTACTAATTTTTCAATCTGCCTGTTTATTTCTTAAATATCATTTTTTACCACAACTCTTGTTTCTAATATTACAAGTCTTGTTAACAAGGTTACTGACTTACTGTACTTTTGTAGCATGAAGAAAGAGCATTTGCATTGAAGTTCTCTGCAATCGAAATTTACAACGAAATTATTAGGGACCTACTCAGCACTGAGAACACTCCGCTGAGGCTACGTGATGATCCTGAGGTGAATGTCTGTTATATATATTGAATTGAAGAATAAATGAGATTTTGTATTAAACTGTTTCAATATTTTTCCTCATCATCAGAGAGGACCTATTATAGAAAAACTTACAGAGGAAACTTTACGGGACTGGGGGCATTTGAAAGAGCTCCTATCTTTCTGTGAAGGTAAAAGGAATTTGCATAATTTTCTTGACTTAGTTTGGTTTGTACCATTACATTGCCTACTATATTCTTGCAGCACAAAGACAGGTAGGAGAGACATACCTCAATGAAAAGAGTTCTAGGTCTCACCAAATTATCAGACTGGTGAGTGTCTTCCCCTTTTGTGCTTGAAATGTTTGTGTTTTAAATATTTTATGTTCTACTTGTAGATTTTTGTTAATGAGTTGTCATCTTGCAGACAGTTGAAAGTTCTGCCAGAGAATTCTTGGGTAAAAGCAACTCAACCACCCTATCAGCTAGTGTGGTATGTTTACATTTTAAATTCTTCATCTTGTTCATGACATAAAATGTTTAGAATTTTTTACATTTGTTTTGTTTCTCTGCAGAATTTTGTTGATTTGGCAGGGAGTGAGCGTGCATCTCAGGCGTTGTCAGCTGGGTCCAGATTAAAAGAAGGTTGTCACATAAACCGCAGTTTACTCACTCTTGGAACGGTCATTCGTAAGCTTAGGTTGTCTACTTCTTCCTTAGCATATGATCTCTCCCTTCTTTGCTCCATTCCTGATGTGGTTAGCCAAGCCACATCTAGATTGTTTAGTTTTATTGTTAGTCATGCGGATTTTAATTTATAGTAAACTGAAGCTGAATATTAGTTATTCGATGTTTATTTCACCTAGAGATAAATAGTTGAGTGAGAAAGGAAGAGAGATATTATTTACCATTTGACAAATTAGAGATACCTTCAGACTATAAAACTTATCTGATCAGGCTACACTTTCTATAAAGATGTTTATATGTAAAAGTTTAGCAGTTTCCATTGAAATTATATGCATGATTGCAGTAAGGGAAGACAAGGACACATCAATTACAGAGATTCTAAGTTGACACGCATATTGCAGCCTTCCTTGGGTGGTAATGCTAGAACAGCCATCATTTGCACCTTGAGCCCTGCACGAAGCCATGTTGAGCAAACTAGAAACACACTTCTTTTTGCTTGTTGTGCAAAAGAAGTGACCACTAAAGCACAGGTTAATGTAGTGATGTCTGATAAGGCCTTGGTCAAGCAGCTGCAAAAAGAGTTGGCCAGATTAGAGAGTGAATTGAGAAATCCTGGCCCTCCTGTGACCAATTGTGATTATGCAGCCATGTTGAGAAAGAAAGATCTCCAAATAGAAAAGGTAATAACATGCTATTTGGATTCATTCAGTATTCATTCTGCATTGATTGTGGGTCTAGACATGGAACCTTAATGATATTGATTCAGAATATTTTGTGTATGAACCTCACTTTTCTCGTTAACTGTGTCAATGAACAATACTTCGCCCCTGTTAATTTACATATCCTAATAGCTAAATACCCCAACAGCTAAAAAGCGATGCATAATTTTGGTATTAGCTTTCATATCACAGTTATAGACTTATAGCTGTATTGGTGCTTAGCGGTACTATTTTGTTACCCTGAGACGTTGATAACATGCGTTTTGATTGTTCAGATGGAGAAGGAAATTAAGGAGCTAATTAAGCAATGTGATCTTGCTGAATCTCGGGTTGAGGATTTGCTGCGCATGGTTGGAAATGATCAAAAATCTAGAAAAGTATCTTTTTCTTAGTCATTGAACGTTCTGTCACATATAAGAGAATAAATTTGGGTTCCTCTCTTGTTATTGTTCACACTTGAATTAATTATCAATTTGGATTAATAGGAAAGGGAGGATACCTGGGAAGATGACAAATCAATGTCAGGGTCATCAAGCATTGATTGTCCAGATCATCCTGATCTACGCATAAGAGAATTCAGCAATCCTCACTATAACGATGAAGATATTGGAAGTAATCCTGATGGTAAGTAGTTTCATCTCTATGCTGTTACTAAATATTCTGATAAAAGTGATGCAATTCTAGAGAAACTACAATAGATCCTGTCACCATACACTTATTAGCTTTTGCGTGTACATAATACCCAGAAGAATACTGCAAAGAAGTTCACTGTGCTGAATTGGAGGAATCAAATAGAGATGACTTAGAATATCCTGATCCATCAATAAGTGACAATGGGATGTTGGCATTACCATTATCTGGAGAGGAAAATTTGATGAGTCGGGAAATTTCGACCTCTGTTGATGAAGGAAGGGAAGAGAGACAGATACAAAACCATTCAACATCTGGTGTGCTTGAGCAGAGACTCCATGATGCACAATTGAGCATTGATTCTCATGTGTCTTCTAACCTTGATGAACAATCTCCACATGCAATGTCATCACAAATGTCAAATTTCAGGAATCCTATATTAATAGGGAGTTGGAGTTATAGGGAACTTTACATGACTGGTTCTCCTGAGAGAGCAGGAGAAATGGAGAGGACTCCAGCTAATGGTTTTGAAAAAGGCTATCCTGGAAGACCATATGGTTCGAGGAGAAAGTTCCTTCCTTTAACTTTTGGTGCTTCTGCCAGATTATCAATGAATGGTTCACCGTCTTCTATTGGAAGCCCTTCTGTGGGTGGGTCAAGAACCGACAGCATGAGAACATATGCTAATGAGGATATTACGAGCATCCAAACTTTTGTTGCTGAGATGAACGAAATGGTCAAACTTGAGTATGAGAAGCAGCTTGTTGGTCAGGTGCGAATAAATCATTTCAATTGCTTTCTTGATTCTTAGATTGTAAGAGGAAAAGTTACAGATCTATTAATTTTCTGTTAAGTGACTGAATTTATTCATATTTTACTTATTTTTTGAATTAATTATGCAATATTGATCAGGTATCTCTATAAATTATATTAGACCGTTGTTTGCAATAAGTAGTCAGTTTAACTTTGGTAATTTTTTGTTGTATATTCTTTTTCGATATTTTTGGCGTAAAGTTCTTCCTTGTCCCTAGCACTTCGTCCAGAGTTTTAAACTATACTGTATCAAGTCATGTATATTGATACCTGGAGCAGAGATGGATGATCAGTTCACATAATTATTTCTGTTGCGGGCTTACACTTATAACTTGGATTTTCTAGTCATCTAATGCTTGATTTGATGCTTGATAATTTTGTTTGATGCTTGATGCTTGATGCTTGAAGCTTGATGACTTGATTAAACCCTAAACCTATCATTAACCTTGAAGCTTGATGCTTTTGACTAAATTCTACTTTCTGCATTAGGATCAGCAGACAGGGAGAAAACCTTCCGAGAAGAATGTCAAAGATGTAGGTGTAGATTCCACGTCTGAGGCACCTGGAACTCCTTCAGAATGGCCTCTGCAATTCAAGCGGCAGCAAAATGTGATAGTTGAACTGTGGCAAACCTGCCGTGTGTCATTGATCCACAGGACCTACTTCTTTCTCTTGTTCAAGGGTGACCCAACAGACTCTATTTACATGGAAGTGGAGCTTAGAAGACTATCATTCCTCAAAGAAACATCTCAGGATGGACATCAATTTGTTAAGAATGGTCAGACAGCCACATCAACTTCAAGGTTCTCTCTTCTCTGTCACTATTGTGTTCATGAGGATGAATTCAGATGTATGTTTGCCTTATGAGGATAAATGTGTCCAATATAAAATAAAAAAAAATAGTAACAACAACATTGTCCTACTAGATCCATATAGTTGGTTTCACCTGGTTGAACAAGACTTAGTTGTTATTGTTTTCAGTTTAATATGGACATTTATCTTCATAAGGCAAACACAGTGTGGCCATGAGGGTGTTAGGTTTGCTTACTTGCTCATGTCTACTTCATGGTGATGTATGTATATTTGGGAAAACAGTTTGAAGGCTCTTCGCCGGGAGAGAGAAATGCTTGCCAAGCTAATGCAGAAAAGGTTGTCCGAGGAAGAGAGGAAAAGTCTCTTCAAGAAGTGGGGCATTACGTTGGATTCGAAGCGAAGAAGGATGCAGCTAGCAAACCGCTTATGGAGCAGCACTGATATGAACCACACCATGGAGAGTGCTGCAATAGTGGCAAAATTAGTCAGGTTTTCAAAGCAGGGTAAGGCCCTGAAAGAGATGTTTGGGCTTAGTTTCACGCCACAGCGCGCACAGCAGAGATCATATTCATGGAAAAATAGCAGAGCATCTCTTTTTTAAATGCCTTTTGTGCCATATAAGTGTACAGCGATTGCTCAATGTTATATTATATGTCTGTTCCCTGTTGAGCAATGGAAAAGGAGCAATTTCCTCCACTGAGATTGAATTGTATGAGTTGGTCCCTGATTTTAAGCTAGGAAAACTAAACTGAGCTTATTTTGGGCAGTTTATCTTTGTAATTTGGTGTACCACTTAATCAATATTATCTTGAAGAGTCCCGATTTTTGCACACCTGATAGTTGTATATAGGGGTGAATACGGGTCGGGTCGGGTAGGACTCGCCCGTGTTACAGACCCGACCCGACATCCGGCCGGCGGGTCGGGTAAAAATCACAAATTTTGTATGGGCACCTGCCAGACTCGCAACCCGCCCGGGTCGGATAGGTTTAGGCGGGTCGGTGGGTGACCCGCCCTCATATTTTTTTAACCACAGCAAATAGCCCACAGCCCCCCCCCACACACACAGAGCAAACAACAAACAGCAAAATTAGGGTTAAATTAGGGAAAATAAATCAAACCTTCTAATTGAAGAGTGGAGACACAGTAAGCGGTGGCGATGCGTCTGGCAGCGGGAGACGAAGCGTTGGTGGCTGCGGGGTCGCGGGGTGGGGTCGGTGATGCCAAACTCGGGGTCGCGGGGGAGGTGGAGGGGACGGGACCAGTGGCGGCAGACGCGCACGGCAGCAATGGGGTCGCGGGTGGGGAGTGTGGACGAAGAGTCGAAGTCTTGATTTGAAGATGAAAGAGACAGAGAGTGAAAGTGAAAGAATCAGGGTTACAAATGCTATGAATATGCGGGTCGCGGGTCGGGTCAGGTTTAGGGTTTCGAATCCGAGACTCGACCCGTCTACCTAAGCGGATAGTTCAAGTCTGACCCGCCGAACACGACACGCCCGGGTCAGATTGGGTCGGATTTGGCGGGTCAGCGGGTTGGTACGACCCATGTTCACCCCTAATTGTATACCCATTGTAAATAATGCCCACTACTGAGCAACCTAAAAGAAGTGGGAAACGTCTCACACTCTCACCCATCATGAGCGTGACCTACGCTTTCGTCTTCCTCTTGATTCTTCTTCATTACTAGTTTGCTTTTTTTCTTCTACTAGTTCATCATCGAAAATTTCTCTGTTCGTTTGTTCGTTTTGCTACGCAGAGTCATTTTCCGACAAAATCAGGAGGAGGAACAAGGTGACGGGAGAAGAAGGAAAAGGGAAAAACAGAGTGCCCTGTGGTTTAGAACAAATGATTTGCAGCAAGTGTAATTCAGGGAGGTTGTGCATTATGTTGCTTCCTTGCAAGCACCTTTGTTCCTACAAAGCATGTGATGCTTTCCTCAAAGCATGCCCTGTCTGCCATATACCAAAGAAGTTCAACGTCGAGACTCTACTCTTCTAGCCCCATTTTCCATATTACAAGCAAAAACAGAAAAGATATTATGATAAGATACATAGCATACTCATTAGCATAATTCATTCTGATGCAAAATTAATTATTTGAAATAACTCGTTAGGTCTGAGTTCACGAAAATGTTGTGTCTAAGTATAATAAAAGGTTGTGTCTGTTTATTTAAACTGATTGTTTCTCAAACAACAAAAAGATTAGGTCTTTTACTTTGATAAGGTTGTGTCTATTTTCACCAAAGGGTTTATATACATATAAAGAACGGTTAGGTCATGTTGTTTAATAAGGTTAGATCTGAGTTCAAGAAAAGGTTGTGTCTAAGTATAATAAAAGATTATCTCTGTTTATTTAAACTGGTTGTGTCTCAAACAACAAAAATGTTAGATCTTTTACTTTGGTAAGGTTGTGTCTATTTTCACTCAAGGGTTTCTATATATATATNGATCTGAGTTCACGAAAAGGTTGTGTCTAAGTATAATAAAAGATAGTGTTTGTTTATTTAAATTGATTGTGCCCCAAACAACAAAAATGTTAGGTTTTTTACTTTGATAAAGTTGTATCTGTTTTCTCTAAAAAGTTTCTCTCTCTATATATATATATATATGTATGTAAAGAACAGTTAGGTCATATTGTTTAATAAATTTAGGTTAGAATTCACGAAAAAGTTGTGTTTAAGTATAATAAAAGGTTGTGTCTGTTTTCACCAAAGGGTTGTGTCTAAATATAATAAAATGTTATGTCTCGTTATTTATCATGGTTATGTTTGTGTTTTTTATATGCTTAGACACAACCAGTGAAAAAAAAAAAAAGAATGAAAAAACAAAATCTCAAGAACCAAATTAAGAGAAAATGTGCAAAACAGTTATTTGATTTGCGATTATCTCGGAGATTGTTATATTTGAAAGTCGTGAGTGATTATGGTAAGATAATTAAGAGTGTGCTAAGTCAGCAAATTTGAGTTTATAAAAATAGTCAATATATACAATAAATGTATAATAACTAGATGTGCAAGAATAATTATTCTATCTTGCTAATCTTCATTGTACCTACACAAGTATCTTTACTTTATGGGTCTGATAATGATGTCCTTTTGCCGTACTAACTCAAATATTGCAATTACACGTTGGGGCTGTTGCCGCACCCTATATCATCATTTTCATTTGTCTTTTAAATTGGCATATTTGGATAAGTTTTATAAATTATCTTTATACTCTTAGAAGTTTTCCAGGAGCTTTTTTTTTTTAACTCTATCGAAAGCTTTTTCTTTTTTAAAAAGAAAAAATTGCAAATAAAAAGTACAATGCGAATAGGCTAATGATAGTTATTTTTATACATTCTTATCTTAACAATAAGGGCTTTAGACGGCCTCGTGGAAATTGGTGTTAGAAAAATGCTGCCCATGGTAAAAAGAGCCCGTGTTTTTGGGCTTTTCAATTTTGGGGTGGGCGTACACCTGTAGAATCGGGTCCAGTTGCAACGTTATAGGAGTATTGAGAAAACGAGAAAGGATTGAAGATTTGGATCCAGCTGAAGGCAACAAGAGAAGCCCATGATGGGATGCACCGAGCATGATACGACGTCGTCTCAGTGGGGGTAGTCACAGAGAAGCACCAGTAGGAGGTTGATTGAATGTTGGTGAGAAGGTGGAGAGAGAAATAAGGAGGATGACATCGACGGGAGTTTACCTTGCACGTCGGGCGGCGCAGAAGGAGAGAGTGCGGATCCTGTACCGCCGTGCCCTCAAAGACACTCTCAATTGGGCCGTCCATCGCCACCTCTTCTACGACGACGTACCCTTCTCCCCCCCGCCCTATTTCATTTTCAATTCTCTCTCTCTCTCTCTCTCTCTGATCTCCTTTAATATTCTTCTCTTCAGGCTTCAAACCTCCGCGAAAGGTTCGAGCAAAACAAACATGTGGTTCGTTTCCCTCTTTTTTCCACTTTCCTTCCATTTCATGATCCAATCAGTCGCATCTTGCGCTCACCATTATTTATGCTGGAAATTCAAAATTTATCATACTGAAGCAACAAATTTATTTAGATGTTAGATTCATGATACTGTGCGCCCCAAGTGTTTGTTGTGTAGTAGTCACTATGAAGTTGTTCCCATTTGACCAATTGTGTTGTGTTGGTTGGATATACAGGAAGACGTTGATACCATTGATAGGATGATAGCGGATGCTGAGGCAACCTACAATAAGTGGCGCCATCCTGATCCTTATATTGGTAATTTATACTGCTTTCCAGGCTATGATAATTTATACCGTATTGTTGGTTTCTTTCACTCTTAAGAAACTATAGCAAATATGTCCATAGAAAAACGCCACCATCGAGATTTTCCTGTTTCCTATTAGCACTTAGCACACTATTGATAGATGAAGAGACATAGTTAGTATTCAGATTTCAGCTGTTCAAAATAAAAATCAGGCGAATATCTTTCTTTCTTTGTAAAAATTTCAAAACCTAGTTCGCCCCTTTCCTTTGTTTTGGGAGAACGGGGGCACATTAATAGAGTGCTAATAGGGGTGTAGGGGACTTTCATAATAAGATTATTATTAGGTGTTTTCTTAGTTATTAGTATCTTTGTTAGTCACTATAATCCCACTTTTAAACTTGCAAAATGAGCCATTATTGTGAAAGATGCAATTTGCCTGCGCCAAATTCTGACTTGGTCTATAGCCTATAGGCAAAGCCCTTCCTTTCGTTCTTTTGGTATTGGGATCCATTTATCTTTGCATGGCTGCTGGAGTAAGTAAAATTCTACTCATTAGCCCTTCTTTTCCATGTTGTTATTTAGCTCCTCTTTTCTGATGTATAACAGTTCCTTGGGCTCCTGGAGGTTCCAAGTTTAATCGCAACCCAACTCCACCTGAGGGGGTAAGTCATTATGGTTTTATATTTAAGTTTATATTTTTTTTTTTTTGGTTTGTCTTCTTATTTGTACTGTCGCTTTTATAGGCACCACTGAAATTCTAGTGTTGTTGATAATTAATACTTTTCAAACAAAATTATGACACATTACATCTTAATCCCCGTGTACAGATTATTAAGGTCATGCATAAATCAATTGAGTCATTTGCTGTTTTCTATTATTGATCAGATGTGATATATTGTATACAAAAATATGATGAAAGGCATAGGGGGAAACTCTCTTTTGAAAGTGGAGCGTACTTTCTGTATGCTTGTTGTGTGTATGTGTGTATTGTGACTGAATTTGATATTATGTTCTTGATGTTGTTATAAAAATTATGTTTTTGATGCAGATTGAGATCGTTTATGATTTTGGTCGTGAAAATAATGACTGAAACCTGATTGTTTTTCCTTGCGGTAAATAAAGAGGTTAGCAATCAAATTGTTCTATATTACTAGCCTGTGGTCTAAACCACCTTCGTTGATTCTTATGTGATGAATATTAATTGATACAGATTCAGATGATCCATGCTTATGAAGTTGAAGAAATTTGATTGCATTTCATGTCTTCTGAGTTAGTCAATCCGAACCAGATGTTTCCTGGTACATTGAATATTTTGAGATCCTGTTCTTGGTACTTTATTGCGAGTTGGAAATTTCTTTATACAGACAAAATCTAGTTACATAATTGACTGCAAATTCTGAATTTTGATCTCCTCAGTACTCCCTATTTTCTGGCAACCTTACAATGTTCACTACCGCGCTATAACTATGGTTGCTAGGAGCTACTGCCTATGAGATCTGAGGAGCGCACGGCAATATAATACACATTACATGATACGTGGTAAAAACAAATGGCCAACTGGTAAAGTTCTTGCTCCCTACTCCCTAGTGGGTGCAGCGTTAAAGACGGTTCAGACATTGTTGAAAGGGGAGATCTCTATGAAATACGTCACTGTTTTATGTAGTCGAAATGAGACAATGGCTCCACTTCAAAAATAAACAAATAAAAGTAAAAATGAGAGAATAGCTACCAATACCAAGAAATGAATTCTCTTATATCATTTTTACCCATAAAGACAAGATTATGTTTCATCTCTCACCATCAATCTTTCAATTGATTATGTCATGTAAGAGTTCCATATTCTCATTTGATAGTGAGAGATGAAACTTGACATTGTTATGTAAAAAATATCATGAGAGAATCCATTTTTCCAATACCAAGTCTTAACATGGGGGAGATGGTTTATTTAACTGTTCTTTTTTCAAAGTACAAGTGCCATTTCCAGAATCCACAATAAAAGAGAAAGATAAGTTTAATTTTCCTATTGTATTGAACTCAAATGAGTTGCGCACAGCATTATAAAGTCCTAAACAACTAACAATAAACACACCATCAATGTTTTAATAAATTTGTTTACTCTAGTTGCGTCCTCTTGGGGCAGGAACAGGTCAGACGGCCTATTAGGGTCTGTGGCTTTGCCTGTTATTGGATTGACTTGGACTGCGATTTTGTCTGTTAGTGGATTGGCCTGCTCTATTTATGAAAATGGTCAGGTTAAGACTTTTTAAAAATCTGTTAGGTCTGTCAAACTAACCTGTTTATAAATATATTCATAAGTTTTACTAAAAAAATTAAACTTATATTATATTCACTAGGATTCTAATTAAAGATAGTCAACATATCAAGATAATGCCTTAACTACTAGATTAATATCATTTTTTGTGATATTTTATGCAAATATATTTATTAATATAATTTTATTGTTTTAATTTTTATTTTTAGAAACTCTAAATTAAAGAGCTTTATCTTTCTTTTATTTCTCATTCTCACATTAAAAAATGAAAAATTGCAATTTAATCATACATGCTTTCTCATGTGTAAGGATGAATAAACAAACCATGTTTACTCATGTGTAGGGATGAATAAACAAACCAAGCATGATTGCTCGTCTTATTTGTGTCTAATTTATTTAATTGTTTGTGTTAGGCTAATGTGTTTAAATGTTTCATTATTGGAAGCTTGAATTTATGTTTTTGATGATGAAACATTTTTCTTGATCTATGGAGTTACAATTTAGATTTTTATTGATCTATTAAATTATTAATCTATAGATGTTAAAGTTTTATTTAAATATTAAATAAGTCATGATAAACAGACCATAATAAATAAGTCAGACAACAAATTTTTATGAGACAGGCTTGGCCAGTTATTTGCATCCCTTCGCCCTCCTCATCTTCTTCAATATATTTTAGTAAAACATGTATTACATTGATTTTGATGCCTATAAATTTAAAAATTTAAAAAAATTTACAAATATATACTATCAATACAAATAAAAAAATTTACGCATGTTTACACAACATGTTTTACAACACACACCTAAATGCAATTTGAAGTTGTTCACGGTTTGAGAGTTCCCCGATCTGAATTCGGTTAGGCATGACAAATATGTATGGACATGTTCCCCACTCCCACGCCATTTACAACCACCAAAAATATATAACAAAAACAATAGGGGAGGATTGGGTTTTTGAAGAAGTTATCCTGCGTTGAAGATGAATCCTCAGGAAAACAGATGCCGTTTGCATATTGGGCATCTCGAATGGACCGTCGTGGGGGTGTTCAAGTAATTTTACGATGCCGAAAATATTTAAGTTTCCTAATTTAGTTTAAACTCACCACCTCCTTCGCTTAATCTTTTTCAACGACCTCCCCCACAGTTATTATATTTGTTTTGCTTCAGTACATTAGATAATTACTCTACCCAGTCAGAATTTTCAGGCACAGACTGTAACATTCAATCTCCAGAACTCTGTTCATTCGTGTCTCGATAGAATTTTTCCAATATAGGCAAGCAGTTAACAAGAACCAAGATGAGGAGGATGTTGTGCAGCGCCACCACTGCAAGTTCAATATCATTGCGCATAATTGGGGCATTCATTGCCATGGCGTTGCTGTTATGGACCATCGGCTATGGATATCAAGCTGCAACTGAACCACGAAAACACTCACTACATGACCAATGGATTTCACGCGTTGGAGCCTTGGTTATGCTTTTCGGCTTCTTGCTTCTGGCTCTGGGGCTTCCCATAATTTCCCACTTGTTTCTTAGATTGTCAGAGGAGCTACAATGCCCAGAGGAAAATGACTTTCCTCAGAGTTACAACCTGAAAGTGAAAGCTGACGTTTCTGTCTAGTTTTGTTACAGCTGAGCGCCAATAACAAATCTACCAACAGGGTATTTTCTATGTTTAATCCTTTCTGTTTTAATTATTTGCATTGAAGCAGTAGATCAAGTTGTCATGCTTGCATCAATATATACTCGTTCTTCACTTTCTCATCCTCTAAACATAGATGTTTGGTAGTTCTGTTAATCTTAAGTTAGAATTAACTTCAAAAGTAACATGAATTTGGGGTGAAATGCAACCGAAAACAATTATCAGCTAGAAGAGGCTCATGAAGAAAGACCCTGCTTGCTACTTCTACTGCAGGAAAACATTGACGTAATGCAGAATTACTTTTTTCCTCTGGAGAAGATATAATACAGTGTTGACTATAACATCTTTACTGTTACAGTTTCTTAATGACAGTCTTTCAAATGAATTGCCAAATCAAAGGAAGAAATCAATCAAATTATGAAGTAAATATAAAATTTAATAATGGTTGTGCATGTGATCACAGTATTGATGCCCCTTGTGGTTTGTTTACACCTGACTGCAAATACTGATGACAAATCTCCCCTTTATTATCATATCCCACAGAATTTATTTCATATTTATAAATAAAAAAAAACTAACTCAAAATGCTATTTGGCCTAAAGAAACTATTAACTGAGTTGATAATTCATGAATGTTTTATTGTCAAATGCCACCCTACTTTGATTCAGTCAGGGGAAAGAGTTCATTCATTTGGTGTGAATTGAAGGCTCAAATGGTTGGACCACGAAATGAACTTTCAATCAACTGAGCTAAATGAACCTTCAACCAGGAAATATATGAAACAAAGGTATGATTATGGATTCATGAATGTTTTATTGTCAAATGCCACCCTACTTTGATTCAGTCAGGAGAAAGAGTCCATTCATTTGGTGTTTGCTGAATTGAAGGCTCAAATGGTTGGACCACGAAATGAACCTTCAACTGAGCTGAATGAACCTTCAACCACAAAACATATGAAACAAAGGTATGACTATGAATGAAATATCAGCACAAAACATCCATGAGCAATGGCTCGGTTAACAAACCTGTTAGGTGTGAGATGTGACAGCATGTTAGAGACAAGGGAGACTTGTGTAAGTTTGCATAATAGAGGAAGGTCAATAGAGTAAACGCAAAATACAAGGAAGAGGAGAGTAATTTCTCAAACGGTCAAAATATTATTACAAATGAGCCTAAATTTATTAAGAGCACTGGACCATACAACATGACTGACGCTTGTTTACTACTGAAATTATACCAGGGAATTGAAAGCTCCCTATATCCACTTCTTTTATCAAAAGTTTCTCTAATCTCACAGTGAAAACTACAAGTCTACAACTCAGAAACCAACCACTTGGCCACAAAATCCATATTTTCGGAAGGTCCCAGATCAAAAGAGAAGGCCTCTCCACAATCTTCTAGCAATAACAGCATCCATAAACCAAGCGTCCTGTGCCTTACAGCAACTGCTAAGAAAGTACTCCGGGACTATGACATATTCATTACAGAAACTGACCAGGTATAAGCTAGATAGTCTATATATTCAATATGCAGCAAAGCCAACTAATGAAGCTATGCTCTGACATGTGCTTCTCATAACCAACCTCCCCCAATTGATAAGCCTCAGCTTATTTGAATTTCGACGTGTCATGAAATAATTATGTAATTAAGAGCTCAATATGCACTATACAGTCATACTGGTAAACTTAACATTGTATAAATAGTTCGGGAGACTGTCGAAGGATATGAATTGAAAGGATAATGTAATTATTCTGAACTCGTTTGTTTATTTATTTTTAATAAAATCCAAACAGAGCATCATGCAATTGGAACCGGCAGTGGCAAGGTGAGGGGCAAAATAAACATAGTTTGTATTCAATAAGAAATGATAATCAAGGTACACATATGTGGCCAAAACCCTAGGGACTGGAACTGGAAGTACATGTAGGAATCAGAGAGAGAGAGAGAGAGAGAGAGAGAGAGAGAAAGAGAAAAAATGGAGAGAATCAAATGAGCTTGAAAGGGAGAGGCCAAGGAGTGGACCTGGGGACTTCGACCTTGTCCTTGATGCGCTCGATCATCTTCTCCTTCTTCGGCCGAGCGTTGCCGTACGATCCCTTGAATCTCTTCCCTTTCTTTGTCTTCTTATCCCCACGCCCGCACAACACTGGTAAAGCTCCGCCGACAGAAGGCGTCGACGCCGGCGTAAAGGCCTGCTTCTCCGCCGCCATGAACCACCTCGCAGTCGCAGCTACGCCGCACCGTTGCATCGCACCGCTCGCCATACACACTCGTTTGCTGCTTGCTCGCGCTTCTTAGCTATACAGTATAGCGGAAAGGGAAGAGTAGAAGGATCTTGTGTGCGATAAATGGGACAGGCCCATTTAATTTAGACTGAAATCACTTAATGGGCCTTACCAAGTTTCAGACCTCAAAATAACATTTACACATTATTATTGCGAGCGTAAGTCTGTATATAAGCCTTGGTGTTCTCTGCATCCATGTAGTTTTTTATTCTTCTTTCTTTCACAGAGATAAATTACTCATTTTTCTTGAATTATTTAGTTTTGCTTTTGGGTTTTGCATTTGTATTGATTACATTATTCTTTAAGTTGAATTTTAATATACTTTGTTTTTATAAGCCTCAAGATGCAAGGTAGCCTATAGAACATATTTATTGAAGATGCAAGGTGATCTGAATCATGACAGCAAGTTACTACACTCACGATATTTATGCTAATATATCTTCTCATACTAAAAAGCAATACATAGCACAATAGTTATCGCTGTTGCTAATTCCTCTGGGGAAGGCCTTGAGTCTTGATCTATGAATGGAATAGTCTCCCCCTCTCCTTTAACTTTTAATTACCAAAGCGCATATCCAATACAGCAGGAAGTAGAGAGCATTTGAGTTTGTATCAATCAACCCTTGAGTGAATACTTCTTCCCAATAAATGGCTGAAATATCGATTGTTTCTGACGGGGAGGCGGCTCTTGTTTAGACACCAATTTTTCCTACAAATGAATAGGAAACCTGATATTAGTAAGCAGTCTTCAAATTAAATTACCATTTAAATGAAGTATTAGCAAGAAAAAGCAGAGTTTACCATTCCTGTTTCTTTAGTGCGGTAAAAATTTGAGGCAAACACTACATTTCCCTGTGACGAGCGAGCATGGGTGGTAGGCGGGTTAGATGCAGCAGAAGAAACATTGCTTATCGTATCCATAGACCCTGAAGAATAAACAGGAGGAGCTGGTTTTCCATCCAAGCGTCTTCCAACTCCAGCAAATGGATTGAACTTAGCTGTGTGGAGGAATAAGAAGTTAGTCAAATCATCACAATACAAGGCAGACCAAAAATACCTCCTCGTGCAGAGGAGTAGGATGAAGGACCTTTCTCATGTGAAAGAAGAGGTCCAATTGGCTTCTGTGGTTTGTAGTCCAAAGGAGGTGCAAAGTCAACCTCACAGTCTGTGTCGATAATGCTTATTGCATTTGCTGGCTTTGTTTCTATGACATCGATGTAGTACTTTCTGTTGTTGTATTCAACCATGATGGTATCTCCAGTGCTCAAGCAGGAAAAATTTCTCAAGGTGGTCTCTAAGCTGCATAGCAGATATATGACCAAATGTAACAGTAATAATAATAATAATAATAATAATAATAAAAGTGCACAAATGTAGGATGCATAATATTCATGTGAAGAAGATAGAAGACGAGAATAACTGAATTGATATGACAGCTTGGGTAAGCTTTTGAAGATATATTATATTGGTCAGCGGATACTATATATCTGGCTCTAGTGTGCATCTAATATAATAACATAAATGTCAACTCACGTAGCTTTTGGATTCGAAATATCCAAGAAATCCTTTGTGTGAGGTTGTAATTTAACATATGTTCCCTTTGGAAGTGACACGTTTTTCACTCTTACAGTGTCTCCCTCTTGCAAAAGCAGGTTCTGCATCATCTGCATAGAACAGCTCGTTTAAAAACCAGTGCAAATTAAAATCAAAACTCTTGGAGAAATAGACTTCCTATGGTTCCTACCCAGTATGGCATATATATAGTGCCTTCATCTGCAATGAACTCCAGAACCCCACAATGAGAAACCCGCTCAGAAGCTCCATTTCTGAGTTCAAACAACATTGGATAATCAATGTGTAGAGATACTGCAGCAAAGATTACACTTGATATTATTAGCCTTGCTAGATTGTTAATTGGACATCAAACATTAGAGGGTAGAGTATACAGCAAATATAAGGAGATGATTCAGACAAAAACAACTAACCTAGACGATCAAGGGCTGAAGGAGGCATTATAACTGAAACAACAAGGAGTCATAATTAGTAGCAGAAGACAGGTAACTAAGACTAAAAGATCTAACTCCAAACCTGGCTTCATGTGGAGACTTACTTTTATCACCACTTTCAATATGGGACTGAAGAATTCATGAAAAAAGAAGGCAATAGTTAGATAAACATAGAATACTACATAATTAAACAGATCCTCGCACGTTCTTTTCGTTTGTCACTATAGCAAAACACATAAATTATTTTAACAGAGCGGTGATTAACATGAATGAAAATCATCACGTATTGTTGGTCACGGCAGAAGAATGAAAATCACATGGCTGGAACCTGAAAGCTTGAATCACAGCAAAAGCAAAAAAGGAACGCTGACCTTTTCAATAAAAGAAGCAGAGTAACATCGATACATCTGCTCGAATGATGATGTTCCTCGATAACCATATCCATCAAAAAACTGCCAGTAAAAACAATACACTGAACTATTCAAAACAGATAAAGAAATGCTTATTTGAATAATGATTCGTGAAGAAAAAGTGAAGAAATCTTATTAGAGCCGATGAAGTTGAATATAAAAATAAAAAATTAAATTAAATTAAATGAGGAAAAATATACGTGCTTTGATGCTGCGAAGTGCGCAAAGGATACCATACCATTTTTCCTTCCTTCTGTTTCTGGTATTATGACCGGGCCTAAGGTACTTAGCCTTTTACTTGATTAGAGTTAGATAAGTCGGAAGTTCTTTAAGCAGCTATTTACTTGAAAGCTGAAATTGAAGCAGTGGTTAAGATAACTATTAACTATCATCTCTTTTTTGTATTTTTTTGGTCAACACGCACACAAAGATAGATATTAGCTATCCATATGGTATATATTCTTGGGGTTATGGACTGCTTAACAAGCACGCAACATGCACCTTGGAATCGGGCCTACTGCAACATTCTCTGTTGAGATGTAATTGGCCCAAAATTTTACACAACAATGTATGTATGGCAAACTCCATTATCTTATATTCTTATACATACTTTTTCTTAATTACAACGATTTTTCTTAATCAATTGTATCTTAATATTGTTAAGTAACTGTGTCAAAATGAGCCGTTATGCATATCAAATACTCTTGGACGTGTGTCATATTCTAAGATCAAGCTGATGGGGCAAAGTGTAGAACAGGGGCAAGTCTGTAAGCATATATATAAATCAAAGTCAGAGCCTATAGGAAGGACGAAAAGATTATTTTCTGTAGAAGGCATTCTTGTACTGAAGGATGAGGCTGTATTATTTATTTTAAACTATGCCCTTCCAAATAAGCAACTATAATATTAATTAAATCCAGCAAAGATTTGAGTAATGAGGATTGATGTAGTTCATATATAATTCCATGTATATCCTTGGCATCATCTTAGCAATATTGGTCAAGAAAACACTTTGTAATAAATTAAATATTATGAGATTACGAAATATTCCTATTACTTTCCATGTGATGTCATGCATGCTGGGACACAATCCCTATTTCTTTTAATTTGTTTTATACTATAACCTTATGAAAATTGATCTCTACCTCTCTCCAAAGAACTATATTCCATTGTTCAAGAATACTAGCTTTTAGATTTTCCATAAAGAGACTCAAACAATGATAAATTTCTTTCAAAATGGATTAATTGACAGGATTAACTGATCTGAACATAAATTGATTATATTATTAGGAATCAATTATAGTTTGATCACAACTTTAATTAATTGATCTAATCAAACCATGATGCCCCTTCAATCTATGTTCCGGTTGTCAAAAAATCAGCCGAAAGTGAAAGATGCCGAGCATTCTGGGAACTGATCATTCATTCAATACTCCTATCTCTTCTATCAAGTATTCTATGCTAAAGCGTAATACATTGCTCCTATATGGAATCTTGAAACATTCTCTTCGAGATAATGTCAACTAGGAAACCTTTATACCCTATCATGAGCCAACATAACATCAAGGTCGGACACACATTTCATTACTAGCAAAATATATTATATAGAGTACATTTCAAAGTTACAGATCCTAATTTCTTAGTTGGATCACACAGTTTAATCATACCATGTTACATGGTAACAACAGATATCCTCGAGCTCCTTTCTACCAGAAATAGATTTTATGATTTCTTGATCTTTATTCCCAAGATAGTAACAGAGACTTCCGCTCTGCCTCATAAAAGAGAGAAACATGAGCTTTCCATTAATACTCCAGTGCAATTAAGACAATTTTTTAGGCATGGAAATAGACCTTTCATTTATTCTCGTATAATTAAATATGCACTTATTCTATCCACAAATAATAATTTTTAAAGATTTTTCACACAAATTAAAAATTATTAAAATGGTACAAAACACAAAAATTATTGAAAAAAGATCATCTAAAATGAACATATTACTTTAAAGAGTAAAATAAAAGAGTGTTACATTTAGATTAAAAAAATAAACAATGAAATTCATTTTTATTTATTGATTAAGCAATAAAAGGTCTCACTTTATTTTTTAAAGTGAGATATTCGATTTATAGAATTTTTTTAAAAAAATTATGTTTGACAAAATTACCCTTTTAATTTTTCTCTATGTATTAAATTTTTTTTGTTGCATTAAAGTGAGTAGTGCTTATTAATATATGAGTAAAATAAATAAAGAATGATAAATACTACATTAAAATCTTAAAATGACAAATATTTATGGACAAATTAATTTTACTAAAAATATTGTTATCAATGGATGGAGGAAATGTTTTATATTAATTATTCATGTTAGTTCTAATTATTATGTTTATAATAATGATGGTATTATTATTATTATTATTTATTTTGGGTACTCAATGATATTATTAATCTGATACAAACTCTTGAATACAGGACAAGATAAAACACACACCCGCGGTTAAACCCCTTTTTTGATTCTTTGCTTGCGTTGGAACACGTATCTGTCTCACCCAATCAATCAAAACCACAAAATGCTCCAACACGCAGAGCCCCACAAAATTGTGGTCAACACTCAACACCACCCAATTCAAGCAAAGAATTCCACCTCAACGCATCTCCCCAAACTTCATTCAAGTAGTGGTCAAGAGGCGCCGCCAACTTGTGTAAATTGAACACCTAACAACAGCCTATTATTTTATTTATAAGTATTTAAAACCAAGAAAAATGTAATTGAGCATCTAATACTTTTCTTAAAGGAAAGATTACCGTTTTTCAGAGATTTAGCATTTGTCTCTTAAAACTGAAATTCCAAGGTTATGAACGGGAAGCCAAAGCATGTGCCGTGCAGAGTTTTACTGTTTCAAATGATGAATTGAGCTGTTGTCACACAATACAGACCCTAAAAACATTAAAAACAAAAAATAAAAAAATCTCTTACCCGTTAGCACAAAATACAATAAGAAAAGAAGCAATGCATAACAGAGTGACAACCAACTAAAATAAGAAGCAATTTTATTCTAAATATAAGAATCAAGTCAGGAAACAATAAAAATTTGTTATGCTAGAAGAAATTGAATGCCATATACCGTCAACAGAGGGTTTAACATCCCGAAATTACAAAACAAAATGCAGAGGACCTTCACCATTGTCCTGCTTCCTGCATCCTGTGCTAAACTAGTAAAAACAAAGCTAACAAAAGGGACAGCAAAAGTTCTTATTACGACCACCCACCGCAACCAAGTCAAGCACAACAATAAGACCACTGCTCGCACTCATCTTCTCCCCCACCACCACAAGCAGCACCAGAATCAGCTACAACAGCATCATCATCACAACCACAGCAATAGAATCCATTATTATTATTGTTATTCATAGACGCCACCAAATAAGGCATGTTGTTGAATGAGTGCGTGAGGCCACTGGCCAGCGCTGCAGCGTTCAGATTGCAATCATCGCCATCGTGCACAAGCTCGTAGGCGCGATGCTTGAGCGTCTCAAACATGACCTCGGGCTCGTGCTGCATCAGTCGGAGAACATCTCCACATGAAGGCCCGGGCACCGCGCGCGTCACCGCAAAGCTGTGGGGGCCGTCGCTCTGTGACACGCGGACGACGCTGGGGCCGCCAAACAAGTTGTGGACTCCACCGAGGGCCTCCTCATAGGCACCGCCCAAGAACATTCCCAGATAGTACCTTCCACCACCTTCGCCCAAGTCATGCAGCGGCAAGCTCGACTCCCCGTTGATGAACTTGTCTATCTTCCCATCGCTGTCACATGTCAAATCCGACAGCATCCCCCTCACGGCGGGCTTCTCGTCAAGCCGGTGAATCGGAACAATGGGAAACACCTGCTGTATGCCCCAGAAATCAGGAATGGAAGTGAACACCGAAAGGTTCACGTGGTAAGTTGTAACTGATTCCGCCGCACCGACGGCCTTCCTCACGAGATCGCACAAGCTGTCAACCGCTGCGAGCTGTTCCATGCCGAGAGAGCCATCCTTGAACTGCTCAAGGCACCGCTGCTTCATCTCCTCCATGCAGAGCAGCCACGTGTCGTGCTCGCCCCTAATGGCGGCGGCGGAGAGGTTGTGGTAATTGGCACGTGCGTCCTCAGAGAGACCCTCCACCAGATGCTGAAGGCCGAGGGTGGACAATTCAGGGGCTCCCTGCGTGCTGCTTCCGCCAACGGCTTCGAAGACCAACACGGAGTGGTGAGACACAACAGCCCTCCCACTCTCGCTGCATATTGCGGGGTGCTTCACGGACCTCCTGTCGCAGACACGTCGAACCGCTTGAACAACCGCCGCAGCGTACTCCTCAAGCCCATACCCAACGGAGACATCAGAGTCGCACGATTTGGAACCATCGTAATCAATGCCCAAGCCACCTCCGATATCGATTACTTTCATGTGAGCGCCCAATCGAACCAGCTCACAGTAGATCTGCGCGGCCTCTCCCACTCCGTCGGCAAGCAATGCAGTGGACGGAATCTGAGAGCCAATGTGGAAATGCAGCAGATGCAGGCAATCAAGCATGCCAGCACGTTCCAGCTTCTTCACAACCCTTACAATCTGTGTGGTCGTTAGCCCGAACTTACCCTTCTCCCCCGAAGTGGACCCGAAATGCCCCGAATGCTTGGTCCTCAGCTTGGCCCGCATCCCTATCACGGGTCGGATGCAGAGCTTCCTGCTCAGATCGATGACCAATTCCAGCTCCTCCTCTTGCTCCAGGACAATCACGGTGTTCAAAGACAGCCTCCTCGCAACGAGAGCCAATGAGATGTACTCTGAGTCCTTGAACCCGTTGCAAACGAGGAGTGCCTCTGTGCTGCCTTTGCACAAACAGGTCATGGCCAACAGAAGCTCTGGCTTCGACCCTGCCTCCAGACCGAACCGGAACGATGAACCGAACCGAACTATGTCCTCCACCACGAACCGGTCCTGGTTGCACTTCACGGGGTACACGCCTTGGTAATGAGACTCGTACCCCTGAGACTGGATTGCGCAGTCGAAGGCCGATTGAAGGGACTCCAGGCGATTCTTCAGCACGTCAGGGAACCGAACGATGAGCGGAAGCTGAAGCCCGAGGCCGCCGTTGCTTTTGGGATCGGAGGCTTTCTTCACGATCTTCAGAAGATCAATCTCCTGGTGAGGCTGCGTCAAGGGCCCGTGGGGGCGCACCGAGACGTTCCCGGAGGAGTTGACGCCGAAGTAGGGGTCGCCCCACCCGTCGATCTTGTAGAGGGCCGACGAGAGGCTGGGCGACCAATGGAAATCCTCCACGGCGGCGTCAGAGAAGGTGACCGCCTCCGGGAAAGAGATGTCCCCGGCGAATGCGTAGCCGGGAGGTGCGAGTGCGGCAGCATCGACGCAACAAGCCAAGGCCGGCATCTTCTGGATTCGGCGGCGATCAAAATAGAATAAGGGGAAGGAAGGTTAAAAGGTTGTTGAGTGTAGGGTTGTGACGGTGGGGGCTTTGAAAGCCGCCGAGGCCGAGGCCCCGGCCACCCCCTCAAAAGGATACAGTGAAAGATCTATTGAGAACGGGAGAGCCCCCCCCCCCTCTCTCTCTCTCTTCCCTACGCGACTCTGGTATCACCACAACCGCCCTTCAGCAGCAGAAGGAAGATATGATTTCTCCACGGGTTCAAGAATTATTATGCAGGCAATATGGGCAGAGAGGGATGAAATAAAAGGGGAAAAGAGATGAACGGTATGCGGAATTTAAGGGGAGATCTAAATCGTGTGAAATGATAATGCGGAAAGAGAGAGTTAAGAAAAGTTGAAGCGCCCGAAGCCTGCAGGATGGAATGAATAATAACTCTTGAACAGAAACAGAGAGAGGGACGAGGCGTATGGGGTTGGCTCACATAAGAGAGAAGACGTGTAACGAAGGTGGAGGTGGGCGAGAATTGCATGGCTGGAGAACCCCAATTTATATAGGGGTAACGAGGAAATAGAAATGTTGGGCTTAGTTGGGTCCTGGGCCCGGAGCTTGTACCCGAACAAATACCATTCTGCTTCATAATTACGATTATCAGCGTCGAGTTGCCGCGTGGCCTTTGCTGCAGCGGGACCCTTCTGTTTATTTGTTTTCTGGAATTCTTTGTTTTTCTCCACCCTTTTTTGACTTGGCCATATATCTCATAGTACAATGCATTTAAGATGATATAGAGGAGTAACATTTAGTCCAGGCTCATGGAAAGCACTCAATTCTCAAAGCAGCAGGATGTTTCCCTGCGATGTGGGATGGATTGTGAAATGGCTTAGATTCAATCACGTCAACATGATAGCATACCTTATAAATAGAAATGCATCATCTCATATTACATATAATTATATTTAATTATATTATAAAAAAATATAGACATTTTAAATAAATAAAACTTTCTTAAAATTAATAAGATATAATTTAAATATTTATCTCTTTTTCTTCATATCATAATTAAACATAATTTACCAACGGGGATTGATCCAAGTGGTAAGCGGCTTAGTATCGCTTAAGCAAGGTCTCGGTCTCGAGTTTGAGACCTTGTGTACGCAGTTATCCCTGCTGGGAGACTCACCCGTCATAGCCAAGTGCGCGACCCGGTCGACCCGGATTAGCCAAGGCTAAGCCTAGGATACCGGGCAGGCAACCTAAAAAAAAATAATTAAACATAATTATTTAACATAAAAAAAATTATTCTCATTAATTACTGCTTCTAAATATTTCTTGGATGAGTTGGATATATTTAACAAAGTGTTCACAATTCTTATTTTTATATTTTAACAAAACAATGGTGAAATGGAGAGAATTTTATTACTTCTTCGTTATTTTTGTAATTTTTTTATAAAAATACACAATTGAAGAAATTATTTGATGATATTAAAATAAAAAATGTAAATAGTGTAAATAAAATTAATCTTAAATAATTAATATTATGTAATAATTAAGGATTATTAAAAATATGAAAAATAACAAAAATAAACTTAAAAAAAAAAAAATACAGGTAAGCTTCTTTAATCTAACAAAGAGTCGACACAGAGAGTATAAGTTATTATCAGCCTCATTCATAAAATAAAAATTTTCCCTCATTTTTATTACCTTGCAAAACACACCATAATTTGGCATCAGCATCTTCTTTAACGGTGCACAAGCACTCCGCAGAACAATACAACTGCAAGGTCTCTCCCTCCATGATTGTGAATTCGGGATTGGCTGGATTGCCAACTGCAATCTGCAATCTGCAAAGCAGTACAGGTCAATCAAACCAACGCATCTCATTGCAAAACACATACATTTCCTCACATTTTATACATATTCCTAATTCCTAATAATGTGCACCGATCTTGTGGAACAAATTAAGAAAAAATATACACGAGTAATTAATTATTTTTTTTAATTTCAAAAAATTATATTTAATGGAGCTAAACCTAAAACCGCAAACATATTACCTAAACTCTTTCACTAATAGACTAATCCTAGTGATTTTGTCAGTAATTAATTGAATGTGAAAAAAAATGGTCATGGTACATGTAATATTTTTCATCTTAATTAATACCATTTAAATTATTAACCATTTATCTTCATATATTTTTCTCATTTCCCTTATGCATTATCAATGGTTGAACCGCGGCCATTTAACAATGAATAGTAAATAAAAAGTAGTATACATGAAGTTTTAGATTCAGACATCATTTGATAGAGTTTTTGAAGTAACAAAAAAATTCATTATCCCAAAGTCCTGAACATAAATAAAAAAAAGAATTTGGATCACTTGTTAAGCAATTAAAAAAAGGAAAATATTTTTATTGAAAAAAAAAGACTTTGAGTCTAAAAAATTTATGTGAATGGTTTTTTAATAAGTGTCCTTAAAATAATTACTAATTTTTATTGAAAAAACTAAAAATCTTTTCTTAAAAAAATATATTATAACAATCCAATTAGATAAATTTCAAACAAAAACATTTATAAAGATGTAAAATTCATCATAGTGCAGTTCACTGTTGGTCTCTCACACAAGTATGTTTGTTTAAATGTTATTAAATTAAATTACCATAATAACATGATTAAAAAAATAAAAAGGGGCATAAGTGGGGGCAATTATTGTTTTTTTTTGTTACGTACAAGTATAATGTATTATTCTTGAACACACAGTAAAAAATGGGTTATCCGAAGACTCAAACACCATAACAAACACAATATTATTGCATTTCTTATCACATATAATTTAGTAAAATTCAATACAGTATTATTTATATATTTGTAGACTCTAGAAAAATTTGTCGTTGTTTACATTTGATTATTTAATATTATAATTTTATTTGTAAGTAGAGTAAGACCACCTAGATTGTCATGTAATGAGTTATTTGTGAGTAACTTTCTAAGAATTTATTGAGACATGAGGCTCACTATAGCTTTGAATTGATGCAAAACTTTCTCCTAATCATAAATCTTTGTTCATAAAAAATGAATAATATGCTTTTTATATAACATGTGAAATATTCAAATGAGCAAAATATAGCATTGTTTGCTTCAAAATGTTTCTGCAATTAAAATTTATGGATAAAGATCAAAAATTACGTATTTATTTTTTTTAGAAAATAAACTTATCTGTGTTTTATGGTCAGTTATCTAGTGTGCACCCTAAGTGATAGCACTTGAAGAGTTGCAATGTGCACCTAGCATGCATGTATTATGGACTGTTCATTTTAGTCCACATTTGATCTGATGGTTGTCATAGGAGGAGCTACTCTTACGATGTGCTGTGTGCAGCTACACCAATAGGTTCTAGGTGGGTAGCAGGTAGCACGGTCAACAAGATTTCAGAAATTAAAAGATGCACAGTAAAAGTGAATTTACTTGTAAGGACATATAGCATTTAGTGATTGGAGGTGATTGTGCTGTGCATGTGTTAGAGGATTTAAATTCCACAGTGACGACTAAATAATGTTTATTTATGTCATAGTATTTATAATTTCATTTAATTAAGTGTATAAGTTAATTGTTAAATAATTTGCATTTGCAAATTTGTTAATTGGTAGATTTTGTTTTCATTTTATATGGAGTGTTTTTAATTGGTGTGTTAATAACTATGAACCACGATCGAGAATGGGCTTTAAGGTTGAATTACATAGCTGTATTAGTTCACATTAATTTAAATAGAAGAATTTAGTAAATTTTTTGTATTTTTTAAAGTTATCTTTGATTTTGATATGTCATTTTGTTTATTGTTACAATTTTTTTATATGAACAGTAATAATTGGTTGGTTATTGACTTTGAACCACGATGGTGATTGAAACTTCATTTGGATTGGACTTCAAGTGAAGAGTTTTGTAATTATTGTATTTTCGAAATTGTCATTCTTACATGTCATTGTGTGTGTTGTGACATTTTTTTTACGTGAGAAATAATTAGTGGGTAATTGACTTTATAAGACGAAGGTGATTGAACCCTCGTTTGGCTTGTACTACAAAAATGTATAAGTTCATCTAAGTTTTAATTGAAGAATTTAGTAATATTATTTTGTCCAAATTATATGTAATTTGCACATGTCATTTTGTTTATTGATACTACTACATATTTTTGTTTATACTTGTACTTATTTTTTTGTTTATACTATCGTTTGCTGCATACTTGTTTATATTTGCAATTTTTTTTGTTTATACGAGCAATAAGACGGATTTGTGATGGGGGATTACTCATTTAGGTGAGTTAAATGATACTTTAGGCATTTTACAAAAGGCTATTTTTGTCTTTTTCTTACATTATTTAAACCAATCTTATATGGGTACACTCTTAAATTTCACCATACGTAGGTGCTCACTGAATAACTCACTGTATTTTACCTTCTTTTTGGAATTGTTAATTTTAAAGAAAAAAAGGGTTAGTTATAAGGTGTGCACCTATAAATGGAGAAATTTAAGTGTACACTCACTTCTTACGATGGATAGGTGTAGCTGGGTTAATTGATTATTTATATTAAATAATGTATAAGAAAGATATAAATAACCTTCAGTAAAATGTCTAAAGCAACCTTTAACCTGTAGATGAAAGCTCAATGACGCCTCCATTGTCGACGTCGTCCTTCGCCTCTTCATCCCGTCTCTCCTCTCGAATGCTCCGCCGACTCCGTCTCAAACTTCGACCTCCACGTGCCTCCACTCCGTTGTCCTCCGCCGCTCAAAGTACTTCTCCGCCCTGTTATCCGACCAATGGATATGCCAAGTCCATCCTCCTCCGCCTCCAGAATACCCCTCCACCACCATCGAAGAAGAACACGAGATTTTTCGGCTCAATCTCGACATTCCTCCCACTCTCGGCTCCTTCCAATCACACCTCACGATGCTTGAGCTCCTCTACACCAGCGGCTTCGGCGCCGCCATCGACAACGCCTCCACTGTGTTGGATCTCCTCCCAGTGGTGCTCAAGCTTCTCTTCAAGTACTGCGTCCAATCCTGCGTAGGGTTTCTAGAAGCAATTTCGTAGACAGAGGAGCTTCTCGAAGGAGCTATGTCCTTAAATATAATTTCATTATTACCATACATTTTATATTTTCTAAAAATTGGGGCAAAGTATAACCAGCTACCGGTTGGTGCAGCTGCACCTCTGCACACCATAAACTTATATCTTACTATCATAACCATCAAATCAAGTGTGGACTAAATTGAACGGTCTACAGTGCATGGAAGCAAGATGCACATTGGATAACTTAAAAAAAAATGCCATTCACCCACCAAATGCTAGATAAATGCGATTCTTGAGGAAGTTGGACTGCAGTGTGCGTTACGTGTGTGCCAAGGTGGCGGCGTGTACTAGTTGTGGAGGAATCTGGAGCATTTCATAATATTTCTTTTGTGAAAAGATAACTTCTTGAAGTAATAATCCTTATAAAGAATTGAGTATTAACATCACACTCACATCTTCTTTTTGACCTTAGTCGAAACATCTCTGTAACATTAGGATAATTTTTAATAGTTATTTTATTCATAACTTTGAAATTTAAACTTATTTTAAGAATATTTTTATTTAATGGGACTTAACGCCCAAAAACTTTTTTAGAATATGTTGTTTACTAAACCCTAATATTTTATTTATTTTTGGTCAAGTATGTCTGATCTATATCAATACATACATATTAAGTAGAATTTATCAAAATAAGGATTGCCCTCAATCCATTTGGGTGGGGGTCAGGAGAGGCCAATCAACCTTTTCTTTTTAGTTAGGTCAATTTGACTAGTTGCAAGCGTAAATACGGCAAATCGACTCACTAATTTGTCAACTCGTTCTTTTAAAAACATGATGAATTTAACTTAAAAAAATTCAAGTTATTACAGTTAAAATATTTGAACTACATGCTTTTATGCTTATAATTTTTCTTTTTATAAAATTAGAATAATGGACATGCTTTTGTGCGAGAGACGTACATACAGGGATTTGATGGACCAGAGAAGAGAAGAGAAGAGAAATGAGATTACAATGTCCCTTTATATAGATTCTTGTTAAGGCAGGAGGACCACGTCCAGGAACCAACTTAGTGGGGGCCCTTTATATATTCTTGACCAAACGGATCACTTCTCACGAATTTAAAATCTGTTTTGAGTTCCTCTCCTTCTCCCATTCACCATTCACCATTCACTTACATACTATCCTCCTCGTGTCATTTTTTCAATACAAGTCACAACATTTAATTGTGTACTTTAAAACAAACGCATAAATAAAAATAAAAATAAAAATAAAAAGTTAAATAAGGTTTTGACTCTTAATATAACACTTTCTTGTTTTAGAATTGTACTCTATTAAAAAAATTGAGTTTAATACCTAATTATTATTTTTTGTTTTTGTTCTCACTTGTTAGTAGAGAATGTTTAGTATTGATGTGGCTAACGGACTATGATTTTGACTAACAAATGTCAAATTAAGAATAGGGAAGTTTATTTTGAAAAAATAAAAAAATTCTCACTAAAAACAAGTGTTAGCGGAGTGATCAATGAAATTATATAATTTTTTTACGAAAAAAACCTTATTTAGATTACAAATAATTAACGAAAGAAATGAACAAGTTAATAATCAAAATACTACTAATAATTCCACTCAAACATGGTTGGTACTAATAATGATGCACACAACTCCCTTTAATTAACTAGCAAAAGTTAAGCATAAAGAACTATTACCAGTATTTAAACTTCAGTTTAAAATTAATTATGAAGAAGCAGCAGTATGTAGCTAGCAATTAGTTTAGCTAGTAGTTAGTTTGTTATAGTTTGTTACTCTCTCTTGTAACTAACTAGAACTAAAGCTTAGTATATAAGCATGTGTACACATCATCCATTAATTGTGAAATTCAGTTGAATCTTTTCCCTCTTTTGCTCCTTGTTTTTTCTCTGGTTTTCTTTCTGCTGAGGAAGCTAGCTTCCATGGAGTTTGTGATGGTATCATAGCTCCTTTAAGGAGTTCTGTTGCATGCTCTGAGCTTTTTTTTCCTCTCATGATCAAGCTGTGAGGATTTGTTTGCTATTTTTCTTTCCTTTTCTTCCTTCTTTGCTGAAGCAATTGATTGATCGTTGGATCTGTTGGATCTGATTTTTTTTTCAATTGAAGTCATTGAAGTGTTGAACATTCTGAATTAGAATGGAAAACGTGAATCAAGATTAGGTTCTGGTGAATCAGGTTCCAGAACCACAGATTGCAGTCTCAAGTCCCTATTATCTTCATCCAAATGAAACTCCTAGAGTGCCATTAGTTCCAACTGTGTTCAATGGAAAGAACTATCACTCATGGTCTAGAATCATGAAGATGTCACTGAAGGCAAAGAACAAGCTACAATTCGTAGATGGACGAATTGTGAGACTTGGAGCTGCAGATCCAATGTTCTCAGCTTGGGACAGGTGCAACACTATGGTTGTTTCCTGGATCACCTTATCACTGAGTCCAGAAATCATGGGGAGCGTGACGTGGAGCGAAAATGCAAGAGATCTTTGGAATGAGCTTCAGAGGCGTTATTACCAGGGAGATCTGTATCGTGTGGCTGATCGTCAAGAGGAATTGTATGCACATGAACAAGGGGACTCCTCCATTACTGCATATTTCAGTCCTTTGAAATCTATTTGGGAAGGACTTGATAATTTCAGGCCAATTCCGGGTTGTAATTGTGTAGTTCCTAATTGTAATTGTGGATTAGGAGTGGTGAGATCTTATAGAGAGTAGGATTATATTGTTAGGTTCCTAAGAGGATTGAATGAGCAATATGCTGTGGTAAGATCATAAATAATGCTAATGGAACCATTCCCTAGCATAGACAGAGTATTTTCCTTGCTTGTTCAACAAGAACGCCAAATGAATTTAGAGGTTAATGCCCCCAAGTCTTAGCATAGATGAGTGAGCAGTCTATAAGAGGATATACCAGTCCTGTTTCTAGAGGCAGATTTAGAGGCAAAGGTGGCAGAACTAAGAGCTTTGGCTAGGGAAGAGGTCAAGCTAGCAAGGAAAACTGGACTTGTAATCACTGTGGAAAGATAGGGCATCTAGTGGATAGATGCTGGATTTTGAATCCACATTTGAAGCCTAAGACATTGACAAGCAATGTGAACAGTTATGCAGCAGACACAACAGCTGCTGAGAATTTTGATGATGGTGCAGCTAGTGAAGTCTCACATAGGGACGTGTGTAATGATTTGCTATCTTTTTTCTACAGAACAAAGGAAAGCATTGTTAGCATTCTTGCAACAACATGATTCAAAACCTTCTGCCGCCATAAACCAAATTGTAACTAAACCTTTAGCTTTTAACCCTACAGGTACAACACATATCTTACTATAACCAAAATTCTTGGATAATTGACACAGGAGCCACAGACCACATATGCAATTTCATGAGTCTTTTTCATCATTTCAAATATATCAAACAAGTAATAGTTACACTTCCTGATGGAACTCATTTCACTGCTAGTGTCTTAGGCACAGTTGCTTTCAATTCTCAGCTTTTCCTCACAAATATCCTGTACCTTCCAACTTTCAAGTTCAATTTAATCTCAGTTTCTAGGTTAACCACTGCACTAAGCTGTCAATTAATTTTTTCTGTCAAAAATTGTGAAATACAGGACCTTCATACTATGAAGAGGATTGGTGCAGCTGAGAGGATCAGTGACCTATATTTGATTGCATCAGAAGCAACAACGACAAACCCTGACCCTAATCCTGTTACATTACCTACTGTTAACCACACAATTAGAGACACAACCAATCTGTGGCATATGAGACTTGGTCATCCATCAATTGAGAGACTGGATATGTTAAATAAAATGTATTCATACATCCAAATACGCAAAAATTCCCTTCTGCCCTGTGAAGTTTGTCATTATGCAAAGCAAAAGAAATTACCATTTTCCCTTAGTCACACTATATCCAATTGTACCTTTGACCTACTACATGTGGACATTTGGGGAACTTTGGCTTTTCCTTTTAGTTTTGGTCATAGATATTTCTTGACAATTGTTGATGATAAATCTAGATATACATGGATTCATTTCATGAGGTTAAAATCTGAAGCAGGAGAGCTACTGAAATCATTCATTTTGATGGCTCAAAAATAGTTTAATGCCTCAATTAAAACAATAAGATCAGACAATGGTCCCAAGTTCAATCTAAAGAAGTTTTATGCTCAAAATGGCATTGCTCACCAGCTTAGTTGTGTTGAAACACCACAACAAAATGGTGTAGTTGAGAGGAAACACCAACATATATTAGCAGTGGGGAGAGCCTTTTTATTTCATTATCATATTCCTAAACATTTTTGGCACCATTCCCTTGTACATGTTGTGCATCTCATCAATAGATTACCTACACCTTTCCTCAAGAACATAAGCCCTTTTGAGGTCCTTCACTCACACAAACCGGATTTATCCACCTTAAGGGTGTTTGGTTGTCTTTGTTTTGCATCTACCCTGACTGCCAAGTGGAGGAAGTTGGACTCAAGGGCAAGAAAATGTATATTTCTTGGTTTTTCCCATGGAACAAAGCGATATCTAATGTTTGACCTGCATAATAGGGAGACTTTTCTCTCAAGGAATATGCACTTTTATGAAACAGTGTTTCCATATCAGTTCAAATCTGCTGAACAATACCCCGTGTCACCACCACAACCTATTATACATTTACCCTCACTTGATCCTTATGCACAGCTCAATCCTATACCTAATCCACCATCAGACCACCCTGCACAGCTCAGTCCTATACCCACTCCACCATCAGACCACCCTGCCACTGCCATTTCATCGTCTAGCTCACAACCACAATACTTTGACTTAACTTCAACCATATCCTCTCCCACACCCCCAACTGCTCCATTGCCTCGCAAGTCCACAAGGGTTACTAAACCTCCAACATATCTACAAGATTATCACTGCAGCATGGCCACTACTTCTCAGCCTGCAGCAACTTCTTCTCCCAGATATCCCCTTTCCCATTTTATCTCATATTCTGCCCTTTCTGACTCACATAAAAAAATTTCCTTGTCCATCTCTTCCATTACCGAACCCATTTCCTTTAAGGAGGCCATGAATCATGTCTGTTGGAAGAATGCTGTTGATTCTGAACTTCAGGCCTTGCTAGACAATAATACATGGTAGCTTACTTATCTCCCTGATGGCAAGAAAATAGTTGGCTGTAAATGGGTCTTCAAGACCAAGTTTAAGCCTAATGGGTCTGTTGAACGCCACAAAGCGGCCTTGTGGTTAAGGGATACACACAAATTGATGGGATCGATTACAAGGAAACGTTCAGTCTCGTGGTCAAGATGACTACACTGCATGTTTTGCTGGCATTCACTGCAGTCAAGGGGTGGTTTCTCATTCAGCTTGATGTGAATACGACTTTCCTCCATGGCGATTTACATGAGGAAGTCTACATGGTGCCAACCCTAGGACTCACTTTGCCTCATCCTCACCTTGTTTGCAAGCTTCAAAAGTCTCTTTATGGGTTAAAGCAGACCGGTCGGCAATGGCATGAGAAGCTCACGTCTGTCTTGCTCCACCATGGTTATACGCAATCCAAGTCTGACTACTCCTTGTTTTGCAAATCACATGGTAGTTCCTTCACTGCCGTCTTGGTTTATGTTGATGACTTGGTTCTAGCAGGCAATGATCTTGCCAAAATTTAGTCTTTCAAATCCCTACCCCATTCTCTTTATCATTAAAGATCTTAGTATTCTGAAGTATTTTCTCGGGATGGAGGTGGCGCGCAGCTCAAAAGGAATTACCTTATATCAACGCAAATACACTCTGGACTTACTAAGTGAGACAGTATTGCAGCTAGACCGGCATCCACTCCCATGGATTACACCATTGGTCTCCCCAAGGATTTAGGTGAGTTACTCCCTGATCCAGCAGTGTATCGACGACTGATTAGGTGGCTTATATATCAAACTCAAACACGGCATGATATTTCCTTCGCGATTAACAAATTGAGCCAATTTCTCTCATGTCCCACTATGGTTCATCTTCAGGCCGCTCAGCATATCCTTCGCTATCTCAAAACTTCTCCTGGCACTGGCATATTCTTTCCATCCTTATCTGACTTATATTTACAAGGATTCTCTGATTCTGATTAGGGGGCATGTTTGGATACTCGTCGATCCGTTACTGGCTACTGTTTCTTTCTTGGTTTTGCCATTATATACTAGAAGAGTAAGAAACAGTCCTGGTTATATCTCATTCTTCATCAGAAGCTGAGTATAGGGCTTTGGCTCACACTGTTTGTATTTACTTGCTGATTTTGGCATAGTTATCCTTCCTCCAGCTCAATTCTGTGATAACCAATCTGCCTTGCACATTGCTGGAAATCCTGTGTTTCACAAACGCACCAAACATATTGAGCTCGATTGCCACCTCGTTCGTGAGAAGCTACAAGCTGGTATCCTTACAGTTCTTCCCATTGCAACCGCTGTTCAGGTTGCTGACATTCTAATGAAACCGCTTGCACTAGGTCCTTTCAATGCCTTGAGATCCAAGCTGGGTATGCTTGATTTTCATACTCCAGCTTGAGGAGGGGTATTACCGGTATTTAAACTTCAGTTTAAAATTGATTATGAAGGAGCATCAGTATGTAGCTAGCAGTTAGTTTAGCTAGTAGTTAGTTTGTTATAGTTTGTTACTCTATCTTGTAACTAACTAGAATTAAAGCTTAGTATATAAGCATGTGTGCACATCATCCATTAATTGAGAAATTCAGTTGAATCTTTTCCCTCTTTTGCTCTTTGTTTTTTCTATGGTTTTCTTTCTGCTGAGGAAGCTAGCTTCCATGGAGTTTGTGAAGGATGCTGACGCTCATGTATAAAGGGGATGCACACTTTATGATTTAGCATGCATGTAACCAAGTAGATTTGCTAAGCTAACTAAAGATTGCAAAAGAACACGACCTACTTCATTTTAACAAGGAATGGAGTTGCATTGGTTAAACATGCATGGCTGGGACATGTTTAATTAACCCATACACCAACATGATGGCATGGCCTAATTGTTTCTAGTGATCAACCATTCCACACCACTAACTAGCTTTTGCATTATCATCTGACAATGGATCCAGTGGACGACAATGGAATAATAGAACCATTATGGTATTTGGAAGATAATGCTTTGTTTTATATTGATATATAGTGCTCTTTGTCTCTTTCTCTATACACACTCTTTAAATATTTTAATAATTATATTTGGATTGATGAAAAGTGATGAAATTGAGTGGAACAAAATTGAATAATATTGTATTTCATTATGATAGTTTAAATAGATTGTAATGAAAGGTTATTGCATAAAATTCATTCCATTCTATTTGAGATAATATTGTGCTTTAGACTTTGAGTGGTTTGGAGTTCAATATCACCACTTTTATTATTATCTTAAGCTTGTTCAAGGCATTTTGGGCATTTTCAACTTTTTCAAATTAGGGGGGTGGAGGATTTTGGTGGACGGGTATAGGCTATACTGTGTGTGGGGGATGATTGATCCTCCCTCTAAGAGTATGATACAAAGACAAGTGGATAGAAAATTTTATATTTTTTATCTCATTAAAATTAAAATAGAAATGATAGAAAATTTTTGTTTAAAAAAACACAAAATTAAGGCATGAATAAATAAAATTTGTTCTTATTTTTGTCCTCATGTCTATATCCACATGTTCGAATTTTTTACTTTATTGCCCCTGTTAGTAAAACATATTATCAAAATGTCACTGTTTTAAAACATATTATAGGAATGTACCTGTTTCGGACAACATGACAGGTGAGTTTGCATGGCAAGGCCACGTAGGATTCATCAACTCGTTAAACGAATATGGGTTGAATTCGCCAACTGGTTTGACAAATTTAGGTTGAATTCGCCAAATTGTTTGGCGAATTTGGATTGAATTCCCCCATCTTTTGATTTTGAATTAAATCATGCAGTGAATTTGCCTTGTAGTGATCATGATTTTGTATTTGGCTTAGATAAGATTATTAGTCTTGTTTTGACTTTGAAAAATGGTGTTACGACGTCTGATTTTAAAAATCAGTTGGATACAATTTTTTTTACTAATTTTACTTGTTTTGGATAATAACTAAAGAAGTTTTTAGGGTTAAGGATGCTCTATGTAGGGTAATGGGAGTTGTGTTTTAAATCCTCAATTTTAATATTTGAACAATCGCAAGGATAATTATTAGATTAGAACATTTTTTTCTTGATAATTTGTGTAAGCGATTCAATTGATATGCCATTTATGATCACTGGAAGCAATCGATTTCACATGCTAAATGTTAGGGCTAGATGTTAAGTCATTGCATGTAGTTTATGGTTGTCATATATGTGATATAACATTTAGGTTTCAAACAAGAACAAGAGTTGCACATTTATATAAAATCACATATAATAAAAACACATAAGTTAAAAGTACGTTACATAAAATTAAAATAACATAATTAAAAATAACAAAGTAATTAGTAAAAAAATTAAATTAAATTAAAGCTAACAAAGTCAACCCAAATTCGCTAAACCAACTGGCGAATTCAACCTATATTCGTCTAACAGTTTGGCGAATTCAACCCATTTTGCTTAACGAGTTGGCGAATCCTACGTGGCCTTACCACATGACTCGCCTGCCATACTGTTTAAAACAGATGCATTATTGTAATATGTTTTAAAATAGTAATATGTTGATAATATGTTTTACTACTATGGACAATATTGTATCAAACTCCCACATGTTCAATTGTCGGTATTAAAAGCTGCGAAAGGTATCATTATCAAGATGGTAGGTTAGCCTATGATGGGTTTTGATGGTCATGGGGGCAGCCTTTCAAATTGAGCCAAGTCTATCAAGCTTTGATATATTGGAGATGCATATTATCGGCCCACATATGGTTGATTATAAACTACATGTCGAAATATAGAGTTAAGGCGGCCCATCTAGGGTTGTTGGGAAGCCATTTTCGTGAGTTAAAAATATTCTAATGAGTAAATATACTGTACTTGAATTTGGGCTTGAAGTCCAACGCTGCCGAAAATAAAGTTGACGAAAGGCAGACACTGTGTTGGGCTGACACCTGAAACCGAAAACATAAAGTAACACCGCCAGGAAGAAAAGTTTTTACTTGAGGAGCAAAACTATGAGACTAGAAATTTCATCTTGAACACTCCGTCAAAAGTCAGGGTGACCCACTCAAGTGGGCGTGGGTACAAATCCCCCTTGTGACATTTTTAATATTACTTTTTTGTTTAAAATCTGTTTCATTTTTCCAGGTTAACATGTTGATGTGACAACCCTGAAACACTAAACCCTACTATCCCTCCTACCATCTCTCAGCACCTACAGGCGGCAACCGCAACATGGAGCTGGAGGAGGATGAGTCCCATTCCCAGTCGCAGATAACGGAAGAGGAAGCATCATCAGTTAGCGAGGGTCATAGTCAGTGTCAGGTTCAGCCTCACCGAACCCCTGACCAACTGGTGGCGAGGGCCATAGCTCCTATCAAGATTGAATTCCTTTGCCCCCCTCCTGTTCGTGCTTCCTCCACAAACGACGACGTTTCAGCCACCGTTACTGATAAGAACCCTGCTCAATCAGAATCAGGCTCAGCAGTGCTCAAGGAGAAGAAGTCCAAGCGCCAGCTCAAACGTGAACGTCGTCAGGTCTACTTCGATTCCTTCCCCTTCATTCATTCATTCATTCTGCTTCCGCCTTACTTCAGTTGTAATCTTTCAACCCTAGTAGGATCAAAAATCAGCGCGAAACCTCTGCCCCGAACTTGCAAAGACCGGCGATGTTAATTCGTGCCCTTATAAAGACAAATGCCGCTTCAGCCACGATATTGAAGCCTTCAAGGCCCAGGTACGAATTCGCTTCGCACTGAATTGTTAATTTTTATTGGAAATAACTATTGTACGAACCCTAAGTACAGAGAGGCATTTTGATTGCAGAAACCTGATGATCTAGAGGGACAGTGTCCTTTCCTTGAATCTGGAGGATGTTGCCCTTATGGGGTAGCATGTAGATTTTCGAATACCCATGACGATGCTGTGCCTTCTACCGGCAATCTCAATTTTCTGAAGAAGAGTTCCGAGGTAAATGGATTGAGCAAAGATGTTCAAAAGCTTCTTTGGAAAAATAAGATGAGCTTTCCCAAGGCAGATGCCAAACTCAAAAGTCTTGGCCTTTTGGTATGTTGTTTGTTCTTTCCCTTCCCCTCGTGTCTTCATCTGTGTTTTTATGTTTTACTTCTCCTTTTTCCCTAGAAAAATGCCATGAATAATGAAGATTTTACCTGTTGTAGAGGGATAAATTGTAGTCAATAAGGTTGAGAGTGGTGTCTTTCTAACTGTTTTTGTTGCTTAGTGGGTTATGAATTGATATGAAACAAACCACACAAGTAAAATGCATGTGGGAGGCACTTAAACTTTGTTTCAGAGGATAAAGTGGGTCGATTTAAACATTCAATGCACGTGTAAATCTTCACCACCATGTTCCTACATTTCCTTCCTGATTCTTGTTCTGCCTGAACTCTAATTAGTTTAGTATAGGTAGTTAGGTACACAATGTAATAAGTAAGTATTCCTTCCTTTGTTCAACTTATGATCTAGCAAAGATTTATAATTGTTTCTTCTTTTTATGGTTTTCCTTTAACTGTGGCTTTGATGACAAGAAGCTTCCTTTTAGTTGTCAATTTTATTCATTCCACTATTTATTAATCCTACCCCTCTTCCTTTTTTTTCTTCTTTATTTAAAAAAAATGTAGAATTTTTCTAAGTTAAAAATGAAAGACTTAGAAAATAAAGATGGTGGCAACACTGGTTCAAATAAATGCAATCGTTCTGATGACAATGGCTCTTGCAAAGTAACCTCCGACTCAGGTTCTAATATGGAAGAAGCTATAAAAGATGAAGCCACCGATGGAAAATTTGAATCCGATGAACTTTGTCCCCATAAGAGAAGAAAAACTGCAGAAAATGATGATCCTGTCAAGACAGAAAATGAAGGTCATAGATTCTTCTTCACCTTTATTAATCATGGTTTATGATTAACACAGTAAGTTATTTAATATTCTTTTAACTTCTAGTGTAACTTAGGTTCATACTGTTGAAACAGGTGTGGGTGTTACTGAGCAAATTGTTGAAAAAAGCAGCATAAAAGCTGAACAAGCAGAAAATGATGATCATGTTGAGACAGAAAATGAAGGTCATAGATTCATCTTCACCTTTATTAATCATGGTTTATAATTAACACAGTAAGTTATTTAATATTCTTTTACCTTCAAGTGTAGTGTAACTTAGGTTCGTATTGCTGAAACAGGTGCGAGTGTTACTGAGCAAATTGTTGAAAAAACCAGCATAAAAGCTGAACCAGAAGCAGGAAGTGATGCTACAACCACAGAAACTGATATAAGTTTGAAGTTGCATTCACGTGAAAAGAAGCTTATTGATTTTCGGGACAAGTTGTATCTTGCACCCTTGACCACTGTTGGAAATCTCCCTTTCAGGAGGGTTTGCAAAGTATTAGGGGCTGATGTAACATGTGGTGAGATGGCAATGTGCACAAATCTTTTGCAGGTACATATATGGATTTTCTTCTGGTTGATTTTATTGCTTTCTTTCATCTTAATGTGATTTATATCTTCTATCTTCATGATGTTGCAGTGAAAGGCTTCTTCTGAATATGGCAATCTTAAGTATTAGGATGTAGTAATCATTAATGCAGCATGCATGCTTCATAACTTGTTGTGGTGACTTATAAATCTATTTGTTTTTCTTTCGTTCTCCTTGTATATGTTTTACATTCCATCTGTTGTGATTTTGATACTGTTGTAGGGTCAAGCTTCAGAATGGGCATTGCTGAGACGACATTCATCTGAAGATTTATTTGGTGTACAAATCTGCGGGGCATATCCAGATACTGTGGGACGGGCAGTTGAACTAATAGAGCAGGAATGTACAATAGATTTCATTGATATAAATATGGGTTGCCCTATTGATATTGTTGTGAATAAGGGTGCTGGATCAGCTCTTCTGACAAAACCTATGCGGATGAAAAATATTGTAGGAGTAGCTTCAAGCACGGTGGATAAACCAATAACTGTCAAGGTATTTGTCATACTAAGCACTATACTTGTGCTGTTAGGCATTATTATGCTTGTTGGATATAATTTGTGTCAAATTCAAGTTAGCATCTTGATAGCTTCTCCTGCCCCTTTTTCTCCCTCTGTTTTGTGGCTCTGAAATGTTTACATGTTGGACAAACTCCTGTCACACTTGACCATGAAAAATAAGCCTTCCCTTACTTTTAAATTTCCTCTGTAAGTTTGCTCAAGACATATCCCATTTATCTATTAAACCAGGTGCGGACAGCTTATTTTGAAGGAAAGAATCGCATTGATTCTCTGATTGCAGACATGGGCTCTTGGGGAGCTAGTGCAGTAACAATACATGGTAGGTCACGTCAACAACGCTATAGCAAGCTTGCTGACTGGGACTACATATACCAGTGTGTATGGAAGGCTCCTGAAACTTTACAAGTAGTGGGGAACGGAGATGTTTTGTCATATGTAGACTGGAATAACCACAGAACTGCATGCCCTGAACTTGCTACATGCATGATTGCCCGCGGTGCACTGATTAAGGTTAGTATCTTGGTTCAAATGACTATTCTCTCATTCCTTGGGGAGTGTCATTATTTTATGGTTACCTATCCTAGAATGAAAAAATATTTTGAATGTGTCAACTAATGACTATGTTGTGCATGCAGCCTTGGATATTTACGGAGATCAAGGAACAGAGACATTGGGACATCAGTTCGGCTGAGCGACTAAATATTCTCAAAGATTTTGTGCATTTTGGCCTTCAACACTGGGGTTCTGACATGAAAGGTACTTTTTTTTGGGGGGTGGAATCGCTGAATCATACTGGTATTGAAGTGTTTCTCATTGTTGTCAAATGATTACATGAAGTGAGTATGAATTTATGATCTCCATATAGATGTGACAGCTTTGGTTCATGTCACTTTCCTGCATATGTAACAATTGAGTGTCACGGGGCCCTTTGGACATGGAACAGAGTTTAGGGTTGCCATTTAAGAGGCTTGAGTTTGCTCACAAGAATGTATACGTGATATAAGTATCTACCGGGTTTTGATGGCATTATTTATAATTTTTGTTCCCCCAGTTTATCTTTGCCTGTTTTGCCTCTTGTTTTCTCACTAGTGTGGCTGATCCATTTAATATTCTGTTGCAGGAGTGGAAACAACCAGACGGTTCTTGTTGGAATGGCTTAGCTACACTTGTAGGTACATACCTGTTGGTCTTTTGGATGTGATTCCACAACGATTAAACTGGCGTCCACCATCGTACTATGGGCGTGATGAGCTTGAGACACTGATGGCCTCTGACTCTGCAGCTGACTGGGTATGCAATTCCTTTTTATTTGAAGCTATTAAGGTATGCTTGTTAATTTCTCTGGTGAAAGTGTCTTCTTGGAGTTGCTTTCCAAAATTTGCTGCCTCAGTCAGCAGAAAATAGACTTGTTCTACAGTATGTAGATGGTGAAAATGCATCCTGTTGAAATACAGAGATTGAGGCATATAACACTTCTGATTATTTATTGGCACTTTGTATTATTTGATTCACTTATAAAAATTACTTTCAATTAAACAAATATTTAAAGTTTAACTTTTGTAGAACACTTAGCTAATGAAATTTTAAAAAATAATCAAACCTAATTAATAGAAAATAGAAAATATCTATAAGGCAAGATGCCTGCCAGATACGAAATCATTTTCAGGAATAGAAACTTCATGCAGTATATTATTATCCTTTGAGCATCTTTCTTATTTAAACATCGTCACATGATAATATCTTCCTCATACTTCTAAAGAATTGTTTTTATTTACATTTGCCTTTTCATGTGCAGGTACGAATATCAGAAATGTTACTAGGCAAGGTTCCAGATGGCTTTACATTTGCTCCAAAGCATAAATCAAATGCTTATGATAGAGCCGAAAATGGTTGATTCTGCACTTTTCTTTTCAATGCTGTTTCTGATGAGAAGCATATTCTTCTCAACTGCTGACTCATGATGAGACATTTGTGGGGGAGATTTGAGACCTTCCCTGTTTATTTGCCGTTTGGGTGGTTTGAAAATGCCTTCCCTGTAGTATGAAGAGCTATCTTATGATTCTTATCGCCCAGTATGATTTGGGCGAGCGGTTCATCATTTATCTTGACTTTTTAAGTCATACAATAGCTTTAATCCTTCAAATAAAACATTGGAATTGAATAATCATTGACATTTGTAATGTAGGCAATAATTTTAGTTTTGTAGTGATGACTTGAATGCTCGGGTCAATATGAATTTTCTGCGTACAGTACTCGATCATGGCACCCATGTACCTGTAAGGAACAGTAGTGGGGCCCGAGGATGGTCATCAGAGAGATGATTTTCATTCGACTTTAAATCCGATGTTTAAATCTGTTTCAAGAGCAAAGCATAAATACACACACACACACACTCGAGCTTCCCTGGTATATTTGGTGAAGACATGTTGAAAATAAAATGATCAGTAAAAGAATAAGCGATGAATTGAAGAAAACACGTACGACCACCCAAGAATAGCTTCGCCTACCAGTCGTGAAGCATTCCTTCAATATTTAGTTTGGTGAGACCGTATTAGTAATTTAAAAGGATGACATTGTTTCGAGGTTCTAATGAAGTTGTACTTCAATCCGCCGTTGTGGTAAACCCTACCTGGCATAGTTTTGGAAAATATTTTGAAAGATATGGATATAATAGGATAAAAATTGTGACTATGGAGCAGTTAAACAGTGGAGGTGCTTTATATAGGAGTTGAGATAAAGTGTTTACATTGAAACAATAGGTTAGACATTCCATTTGCAAAAGTTTGTATAATTTATTTTTGGATTTAATGTAGTGAATGCCAAACTTCTATAGAACATTATATGTATTCAATTACAAGTGAGAAGGACGAGAAGGATACAAAAGCAAAATCCAAAGTGCAATGAGAAGAACCTTCGAAGTTGAAAATTCTTTCGGAGCTGATGCATATACTAGACAAATAAGAAAGATCCTGTATCTGAATGGTAAAACGGCAAAGTCTGGAGTTGATAACCAAGAAACGTGCCCAATTCTTGAACTTTATATCATCGTTATACCCTAAATTCTAACTAGGAAGAAGTTGAGATATAGCACCAACAATAATTATTAACCATTGAACTTCATGGGTTTCTGGTTAGGAAAGCTGAAATCCCATTATTTGGGAATCAAAATCAGAAGTCAAAGACCAAGAATCTTGGCGTCGTCAATGTGATTTCGGGTTTGCTTGAACCCAGCCGCCATCAATGGACTCAAAGGTGCCACTCAAGCCATCGTCGAGGAAGTCACCAACCTTCTTGACCTTAAGCTCGTTGGGCTCAACAGGGTAGATCCCGGAGAAGCAGGCGTAGCAGTAATCGGGAGAGTGATCCCCGAGCAGCTTCTTGAGTGTATCAATGTGGAGAAAGGCAAGCGAGTCAGAGCCAATGAACTCCCTTATCTGATCAACAGCCATCCTGTTAGAGATGAGCTCCTCAGAGCTGGGCGTGTCCACACCGTAGTAGCAAGAGGCAACGATGGGAGGGCACGCGATTCTCATGTGCACTTCCTTGGCACCAGCCTCCTTCAACAGCCTCACGATCTTGGATGACGTGGTTCCCCTCACAATGGAATCATCCACAACCACAACCCTCTTCCCTTCCAGAACCGCACGAACCGGCGACAGCTTCAGCTTCACGCCGAAATCCCTAATTTTCTGGGAGGGCTCAATGAAGGTCCTTCCCACATAGTGCGACCTAATCAGCCCCTGCTGGAAGGGGACCCCTGCTTTCGCCGCGTACCCAAGCGCAGCCACCACACCTGAATCAGGAACCGCGATCACAACGTCGCAATCCACGGGGGATTCGGTCGCCAGAATTTCCCCAAATTTCCTGCGGGATTCGTACACTGATCTCCCGAAAACCACGGAATTGGGCAGCGCGAAGTAGATGTGTTCGAAGATGCACTGCTTTGGCTGAGGGTGAGGCATGAGGCAGAGCGATTGGACTCCGTTCTGGTCCACCACTACGACTTCGCCTGGGTACACCTCCCTCTCGTACGTCGCTTCGATCAAATCGAGTGCGCACGTTTCGGAGGCGAAGACCACGGCGCCGTTGCTCCTCCTCCCCATCACCAGAGGTCGGAACCCGAAGGGATCCCTGACTGCAACCAGCTTGTCCTCCGTGACGAACACCAAGGAATACGCGCCTTCAAGCTTCTCGCAGGCGTCCACGATTCTCAAGAGGAATGGGCGGTGCTTGGAGGTGGCGATGAGGTGGAGGACCACCTCCGTGTCGGAGCTGGTGTTGAAGATGGACCCGCTGTCCTCCAGCTTGTGCCTCAGGGAGCGGTAGTTGACCAGGTTGCCGTTGTGGGCGACGCCGACGGACCCGAAGCGGTAGCCGGCGACGAAGGGCTGGACGTTCTTGAGCATGGACTGGCCGGCGGTGGAGTAGCGGACGTGGCCGATGGCAGAGGTGCCGGGGAGGTGGTCGAGCTTGGACTGGTTGAAGACCTCGGAGACGAGGCCGACGCCGGTGATGGACTGGAGGACGTTGTTGTGGACGGCGACGATGCCGGCCCCTTCCTGGCCTCGGTGCTGGAGGGAGTGGAGGGCGAGGTAGCAGAGGCGGGAGGCCTCCGGGTCGCCGTAGATTCCCACCACGCCGCACTCTTCGCGGGGCTTCTCGTCATCATCAATGAAGGGTTCCTGTGGGGACGTGTTGTTTGCGGAGGCGATGATGTCGGAGATTGGGTTCTTGCATGAAACAGAGAGTGAGGGGGAGAGAGGGGTTTTGTGGGGGTTAGAGGGCATGGGGAAGAAGGTGGGAGTGTGGAGGGTTTTGGAGTGAGATGGGAGAGAAGAGGAAGAGGAAGAGGAAGAGGAGGAGGGTGTGGAGAGGGTAGAAGAGAGATTTGATGCAGCCATGGGAGCGTATTGTCACAGGCACAGCAGAACCAGAGAGAGTGTGTAGAGATGCAGAGCAATGGCCATTGTGTTGTTCTAGGTTTTGTTGTTGGGAGGGAGAGGGAGTTCGGTGGGACCAAGGCATTTGACTCTTTCCCCATAGATTCGCTTTTAATATTTTAAATTTTCATTCCTCTTTTTCTCCCCAACAAAATTTATATTTTAACTTTTTCATTTTCATTTATGGATATATTTTAACTTCTTTTTACACGATGGAATGAGCTAAGATTAATGTTTAGATAAGCTTGTTTGGTTTTTTAAGATTAAGTTTCATAGCCATCGAGATCATCTCTTTTTTATAATAAAAAAATTAAAAATATATTATAGTGACCATCTTACTGTTCATTTTGATGCGTATATGTAGAACTTTTCTGATGGGTGTTTCTTTAACTCATTGTTTGGTTTGATATAAAATTGGTGAAAAGAAAATGAGTAAAAATTGATTTTAAGAGTTTATATTTTGGCACCACCTTTATTATATTGATGAATCATATAAAGTAAAAGTATCTTAAAAGTATCACTCTTTTGTTTAATGAAATGGATTAACTTTTTGATCCCTTTCATACATTACTAATATAAAATATTTTTCATCATCAATCAATATATTATACTAAATTTATGTCCCTAAATTTTACGGGTTCAATTTAGCTTCTTTCATTTTATTTGATTTTTAATTGTTTTTCTCAGTATTTTATCTATTTATTTTAAATCAAACTTATGATATTTCATTTATTATGAAAATCAAAATAATCTTCTTGCACGGAATACCTCTTCATAGCAATTTCAGAGTTAAATGGGTCTTTGAATGGTTTGTCGAAGGGGAATGAAACTAATAATGTGTACAAAGTAAAAGAAGAACTAGCCGAACAAGAATGTGATAGAGTAATAATATCTATATGAGATTTGACCAGGAAAACCATTCACTTTAGACACGGGTTAAAAGTGTAAGCGAGAGTTACTTTTATTTTTATATTTTAAAATGAGTCTATTTAGTTTTTAAAAGTGTGAATTATGAGTTAAATTATTCATTCACTTAATTTTTATTAGTATAACATCATTTTTTTTTTGTTTATATGTCAAGATAAATGATATATAAGCATTTTCACATGATGTCTAAAGAAAGCATGACAAAATTTTGGTGAAAAAGATGTGTGAGTGAGTAAGAAGACATCAAAAAGATTTGGAAAAGTTAGAGTTTTAATTAGGCAAGTTTAGATTTTTTTATAAAAAAAATTGGGTTAATTAGGAAATACTTATGTTTTAAATTGAGTTAATTGAAAAAATTAGGGTTTTAATTAGGCATGACTATTAGACTATGTTGCTTTGATAAATGTCTTGCAAGATGTTAATATAAAATTTAACTTGACATATCAACAACTGAAAATAGGTTGAGCGATTAACTTGATTCACGGTTTACACTTTTAGGATAAGATTAGTTAATTTTAAAATTAAAAAATAAAAGTGACTCATACTTACACTTTTAGAGACTAAAACGAATATTTCTTCACTTTAATAATGTTGGACTTATAAAGGTTATGCTTTGTTAAAACTTTTTTTTTAAAAAAACCTCATTAAAACAAAATTCACCAATCAGTGATCACTACATATATTACCGGTTAATTAGAAATGTGGCACCAAAAATAGTTAACTAGAAATGTATCTCTATATAGGGGTGTTCATAACTCAGTCCAGTCCGATTTTAATTAAACCCGATTTTGAACAACTCTAAAAAAAACTCTATTTTAATTCATATCGGGTTTGAGTTTAGTCTCGGGTCACCCGACTCGGCCCGCATACATTACTATATTATGCATTTCTTATTTTCTTTCCTTCCCATCCCATAGCCCATGTCTATTTTGGTGTCTATTATAGTTAAACCATGACTATTTTAGTGGGTAAAAATCTATTGTAATGCACTTATTATTTTTTTGTTGTTTATGTTCCACTAAAATTATGGAAGTTTGAATGAGAATGCTAAGATTATAAATTTTATATCATTTTGTTGTAGTGTTTAAAATTAATGAGTATTTAGTTAGAAAATATAATGTTTAGTTTGCAATTTTTTCAACTTTATTTTTTAATGGATATTATTTTTTATTTTGAAGTTTGAGATCGCTTTGGTCCGTTTGTTGCCTAGTCTAAACCCGAGTTTTAACTCAACCCAAAGATGATAGGGTCTATCGGGTTTAGGGTCGGGTCTGGGTCCTTAAAATTGGTCTGGTCTAAATATAGGGCCGGGGTTCGGGTAAAAGGCTAACCCGGCCCAACCCGTCTCATGAATACCCCTATCTCTATCTATCGTTTTTAGGCCTCATTTGTTACGTTGTATAAGTCTCAATAGTATTAATTAATAATATGAAATTAAATTTTATCATGTGTTTGGTGTAATAAATGATAGTATGGTCTTATACGATTTTATTCAATTTTATCCTACAATGATTGTATTAACTTATCCGGCCTCAATAGACCTTATTAGATCGTATATAGTATTATCTTTTTTTACTCAATTTCAATTTAATCTTTCCTCTTTTCTCACTCTCTCCTCTTGCCATTTTTGTCAACCCTCCCTGTAGTTCTTCTCGTCATGACCTTCATGATACAAATCACCATCTCTTGTAGCCCACCACCCCCTATCACCTTCCATGTTCAAGTTAGTGCCTTGTCTTCTCCATCTTTGTGATTTATATCTTCGCATTAAATTTGAATGTATCAAATGGTGCGATTCAAATTGTCTGCTTGAATCGTTACTCTGTCAAAATCACATGCTAGAATCGTATCATTCGCGAATTGTCTTTGCTGTTGCTCAAGGGTCGCGAACCTTATCTGCATTTGTTTTCTTGTGTGTGACCAAATGTTGTTGTTTACATGTGAATCTTCATACTCTCACAACAACAACAAGATTGTTAAGAATCCTAGAATTCACTTTGTTGTTAATGGTTCTTTTTCAATTTTTTGATTTTATTTTTTCATTGAGTTTTGCAAGAGGAATTGATACATACATATGTTGTTGTTAATGGTTCTTTCTTTTTTAATTTTTTAATTTTAGAGTTATATGTTACATGTTAAACGCATGATAATATAAAAATTTATACAATATACTATTTATACTATACTATTAAATGTTATATTATCAAATTTATTACTATCAAACCTTATACTATAAGACTTATCAAATGTAACCTAAAGTAGTTGGCAACCACATTAAATTCAATGTACGTAAGACGGTCAAGAATTTTTGATACTTTAATAAATGAAATGAAAGTATGTATGGTTGAGCAACAAATGTTCGAGCCTTTTGAGCCAATTAAATTGGTTTGCGTAAAATTACAGTTGAAAACTATTGGGAGTAGAGTTTAAGACCCAAATAGATCTAACTAATGAACTAAGTGCGAATTTATATTAAAAGGTTGAACAATGTATCTTGATCAAAAACTTTAAATTGACTCAAATATCACTAATATTTCACATCTTAACCTCTACGTTTTCAACCAAATATTTACTTTTTAATCAATTTAAATTTAATCAATATAAAATTTTACATTCATAGTTTGACCCATAACACACATAATAGAACTTTTGCAAATATTTTTTTGATAATAGCATAGCGATAGATTTTCCTCATAAAACTGAAAACCAATATTGGGAATCTCCGTTTAGATCAAGCTGACAGCATATCATTGACTTTGTAGGTAAATTTCAAAAGTTTTTTCATAAGCCGAATGTAAAATATAAAAATCATTAATTTTTTTTTTAAAAAAACTTAAACTTTTAAAATAAATAATGCGTTTAACATTAGAGTTTTTTTACCAAATAATTTAGAATTCAATTTTTGTCCTCAACATTCTTGTTAAAAGTTATGTCAAATTTTATTACAAATATAATATGTTTTGTTCACTCGTAAAAGATATGTTAAATATAAAAATTATTTAATTGTCTCAATAACTTAAACTGGAAAAAAATAATTTCTTAGCATCTCTCTGGTTGGTTACGAATCTCAAACAAGTCTCCCGTCTCTCATTGCTTTTATGCTTTCTTGGCCACGTTGAAGGTTGAAGACCTTTAGTTGGGTTGAGAATTTATAAGAAATGGATTTGGATAACTTTCAACCATTGGTTTATCGTTTAGTCAACATTACATAGGTAAAAGAATTGGGGATTTAGATTCCTTCAAGTAAGATTAGAACTTATTCTTATCTCTTCAGTCAGCAAGAAATGCTAGGATGCACGACAAGTTTCTATTAAAGTATAGAATCGAAACCTAGCTACTGCTGAACTCTATCGCTAATTTGTCTACGACTAAAACTCCACGATAATTTATACAATAAGATAAAGGGTTTTTTTTTTTTTTTATCAATTTTAGTGTCCAACATTTCTTTCCTTTTATTTTGTACCTACCTTTTTTTTAAAAAAAAAAATAACTACCCACATTCATCTCTTATTTCAATCTCCACCCTCCATCTCATTCGCTTTGTCATTCTCATTCTTTTTATCAATTTCATATCTCATTCGAACTATTATTATTAACAATCTATAAATAAGATTCGCTGGTTGTGCTGGCACAAATTATTGTGCTAGCACTTCGCTAGTAATGAATAAAATGAATCAAACTATTGTGTGAATTCTAAAGGAGAAAGTTTAGAAACTAAATGCGAATGAATTGTACATCAAGTGACACCTCCTCCAATTCTGAATAACTAGGGGTTGATGATCTCATTTGCCTTGTTTCTTCCTCCCTCTCCCTCTCGCTCTCGCCCCACTAAGGTTCCAAAGTAAAAAAAAAAAAAAAAAAAAAAGAGTATTGAATGTAGATCATCAGCATATATACAAATCCCCTGGCGTGAACACTAGAGTTTCTCATTGCATAAATAAAAGGGATTACTATATCGCATCATTTAATACTTGTGTAGTCTATTCTCTTAAATACGTGTATAGTACATAAATTGATTAATCATGATTTTTGGTGATTAGATATTTTGAGAGACAAAAAAAAATCCATTTTTTTAATTTGTCACATTAATAACTATCACCAAAGTAAGTATATTTTTTTTCAATGAAGCCTTCTGTATACATATAATGATGAATCGAATCCTAACCAAATTCTTAGGAAACCCTTTCATCTACTAACGTGATGACCTTTGTTGATAAAAGAGAGAAATAGTAATATTAAACCATATTTGTATTTAATGTTTTTACTGAATTCATGATTTGTCTTTATTTTGAAGAATTTTGGTTCAACTAAATATCACAAATTAACATGGCCTATGTTCAATGATGAGATATACTATAAGAGAATTTTCTTGTCAACCCAAATGGGGGAGAGAGAGAGAGAGAGAATCTTTTAATACGTGGGTTATGGAATCTCTTGTTTAAGGATCTCTAGGAATATGGATAAAGAATCTCTAACAATTATCCAGAGGCCAACAATAGTGGGGAGCAAACATGGGGACAATAGAGGATAGACTACACACGGACATAGAAAGCACACCACATTCCATACCCACGCATCACCACTCATTGCTCATTTTCAGGCTTAATTAGTTAATTTCACTGATTCATTTGCTGTTTTTCTTTTCTTTTCTTTTTGTATACCGACAATAAAGATAGCACTTGGAAAAAGGTTAGCTAAAAATATTATAAAAGTCATTTTAAACATATCTCTAAGCATATTTAGATAATATTTATATAAAATTATTTGTGAATATGTAATTACTAAAAAGAATACGAGTTCATATTTAAAAGGATTTGATGGGGTTCGAGGCCTCAAACCAATAATAATCAAGTCACAACAATGCCGGTGACACTGAACAGAATGGACACAATTCGGTACTTATTACTTTAGGTCAAATATAGGATGGCACTGTGATCCTTGGGCCTCATGGGTTTGGGTCGTCAATTGTATAGCACAACAAAAGTCGCGGAACGACAAAAAACAATTGCAGAAGAAAATAGTAACAGTATAAAAAACGAAAAAGAAAAAAAATGAGGTGGACCAACCATCGCCACTTCCACCGGGACTTTATTCCGGTAGAATATAGAAATAATTTTACCATATCTTAACCCATTTTTTTAAAGCAATTTGGATAAGCTTGGATAATGCTAAACGCAATTTGAGTTAATGCACTGTAAAAGGAATGATCAATGATATTAGTTCACCTTGTTTTAATAATTAGCCAGTGTTACCTTTGGTCACATTCTTGCTTCAAGCCTTTAAAACTAGAAAACAGAGGACCTGTATCCTGTGTGTAAGCAAGCCCTTTTGATAATCACAATTAAATGTTTTCTTGTGTCTTGAAATCTCAGTTGCATTCTTTGGTTTTTTTTCTGTTTTTGGCTACTAAACCATGGAAGAGCCGAAAAATCTCAGCTGCTTATAATACTCACGGGTAACTGGACCTCTCCATGGGTGAAATGTTATGAGACCAGTTCAGAAAAACGAGAGGTGTAAACAAACAGACCACTGAATAAAACAAACTCTTCAGAAAAATAAATATAAAAAATACCACATTTACAAGTACATGCATCTTGTTGAACCTAAATTGTCTCAAGACACCTAAATCCGGAGAAAATTAATAATAATCATTTCCCAGGCGATAAAAAGGTAAACATCATAAATTTCAATTACAGAAAACTAAGTAAAAAGGAAGAAAATTATACAACAAATATATTGACATCCTGGGTTACACTATGAGAAGAGAAAACTCACAATTTGTTCTACTTCACTTGGGGCAAATCTGATGACTTGTCAAGGTCAGGCATCATGAGCAGGCGTTGGTATGTCACTCACCGACAATCTTTCGCTGCACTGCACATAAGAAATCAATTTAATAACTAAATTTGTGATGAAAACCTTTTGTTTTCAATCGCAGCTGCACTGCTGCAATTGTAGCTGCATTGCAATTACAGGAAATTGCCAAAAATATGTGGTCAAAGGGTGCAATTGCTGTCGCAATGTAGTTGCATAGACCATCACGACAACAATATTGCAACTACAATTACAGTTGCAGATAGCAATTCAAAACCAGATATTCTAAAGCTAACCAAATTTGGGATATAAATAACTAATAGGGTATTTTAGGGAAAAAAAAGACAATTTTACTCTTTTGCCCCTGTCATACAAACTATTTACGAAAGTACTCCTATTTTGAAACATATTACAGGAGTACCACGGTTTCGGCTAAGCTATTTACGAAAGTACCACTGTTTTGAAACATACCATGCTTTGCACAATGCAAAAGTACAAAAACTTTTTCAAAACAGTGGTACTCGTATAATATGTTTTCAAAACAGTGGTACTCCTGTAATATGTTTCAAAACAAGGGTACTTTCGTAAATAATTTTTATGATAGGAGCAAAAGAGTAAAATTGTCGAAACAAAACAAGTAGAAAAGCTTGACATAATAATTCATATGCATAACTGGCCATCAGAATATGTTTATATAAAGCAAAGCTTGACACAGGTTTACCTACCAACACTGAAAGGTCTGTCCATGCCAAACAGGCATAATGCTGATGCACAGGGAGGCAGCTATTCCACGTAAATGATACCTTCATCAGGATCTTCACCATCCCAATCATCACCATCTTCATCTGCCGATGAATCCAACTGCCCCTTATTTTGATTCTCCAAGCTCTTCTCATTCTTTATTTTATCTAATATTGCAATAACCTGAAAATTTGAGGGGGTGAATGCATCTGACCAGTTAAGCTCACAGAGAGTAGCCTAAAAGTTGCTCAAATTTGAAAAAAAAAATGCCACAAGTGAGGCAGAATACTGTGGACCAATCCAAGAACTTTCTATAGAAACAATGTTATTGCCGATGATATCTAAACTCATACCAGAATACTGTGCAATCTACAATTTCCTCATAAGAAACAAAAGGATGATCTAGGCACCAAAAAAAGAGAGGCGGGCCGTTAAATGCGAAAGCATGAGCAGTTTGTGATGAGGCATCTAATGTATATACTAGGTTGCTGTATAAAATATGTTGTGTAGAATAAACACTATCCGTTTCACCATCCATCCATCCATAAGGTCTTAAACAACATACGAAAATTTTAGCTCTTGATGTATAATAGATAATAAGGAACAACAACAACTAAGCCTTGTCTCACTATGTGGGATCGGCTACATGGATCAAATAACGTCAAAGTGCTCTGTCTATTAGTGCTCTGTCTATAAGAGATAATAAGGAAAAGGACAAAAAAAACCATGGAAACTTGCCAATATACCACTATTTCCTAATATATATATATATATATATATATATATATATATATATATATTCTTACCCTGCTTCCTCTCTCAAAAGACTCATCCTCTATAAAGCGTATCTCAGGAGTTAAGCGCAACTTCATACGCCTTCCCAGCTCACTGCGAACATACTTAGCCTTTGACTTCAGGCCAGCAATGGCAACTTCTTTCCCTCTTTCATCTCCAAAAACAGATACATACACCTTAACCACCTACAGATGTTGAATATCAAAATTAGATGCTAATTGAAAGGCATCAGGCCCAAGCCTAGAATGAGAGAAAAGAGAGAAAAAGGTTGAGAAGAAGAAAGAGTTGAGTGATTGAATGTGTTTGAATGAACATTATAGACAGGATATAGTGTTGCTGTTGCTTCTGATGCTAGCTAAAGGAATAGCAAACTTTCCCTCCAAAGTCAATTACCAGTAAAAAAATTAACAACACCTAACAATATATATATATTACACTTATCTTTTATCCCTTTCACTATATAAACCACAGCATCACATCACAATGATGACATCAGAAAAGGGGTAAGAAGGACTAAAACAACATAGAAAACAACAAAAATGAAACAAAATAAGCTCAGCTCTCACATCAGAGAAGTGAAAACACAATGTACCAAGTGCCAAAGCAGTCAACGGATTCAAGTCCTAACATATCGAAAGTACGAATTCTCAGCATTTCTTCAATTATATTGTCTTATCTATCATTGGTTATGATACGTTATTGTAATAGACAAAAGCACAAACAGTATACCTGCAAATCGGCGGAGACTTGGACATCACTGATGGTGGTGAGGGAGGAGAGGTAGCGGTCAGCACCTAAGGAAGCTTCTGGAAGAACGGCAAACTGCAAAACTTTATCGGTGAGGAGCATATCAGAGAGCTCCCTCCTTATCTGCTTGGCCACCATTTTCACTCTCCTCGGATTCGCCATACACCTCACGCTCCTACCAACAACCGCCTTTCCTGGCTGCACCCATCCACTGAGGCCGCGCCGCCCCTGAATTGGGGTGATTGCGGCTGAGCTCGGCGGTGCGGGGATGTGATGCCGCCATGGACATGGACGGGGTATCAGTGGCGGGTGAAGCAGGTATGTCATTGTTCTAACTTGGAATGGAACCCTAACCTCCCTAACTCCTCCTCCTCCACCTTCTTCTCTCGCTTTTACTTTCCTCGCGGGAAAAGGAATGGAGGAACGGTTTGCGGGTCTTGTGTGTTGTACCGGAATCGCAGGCTCTGAGATGCAGGCAGGACTAGATATTTGAGGATCGATAAAATGATGTAGAGATTAACATACAATCTTCCTGGGCTTTCATTTCAGCCCGTACGTTTGGGTACCAGCGAGCCCAATAAGCCCAATAACACCGACCGAAAACAATTGACGTTGCTTAACCCAGTTACCAAAACAAATGCCCAGTAGGCTACTACTGCGTTAGTCCAAAGCACGTTCCTATCTCATACGCAAAAAAGTGTCAATATGTTCAAAAAGAACAAATTCAACTTGATATTTAGGTAACAATAAAGTATTGAATGAACTATAGATCTTTCTCACCATTCCCCACCCCCCCTATGATTAAACGAAAAGCCCCTGGGCCTAACTAATAGCTAATGAAATGAGAGAAATTGACTCTCATGTAATCGGCCATAAAGTAACAAGATAATAAAGCAAATTTAACTATTATATCCATAAATTACTTTTAAATTCTAACTATTTAACACTGTAGTAATACTACTGTCATTATTTATTGTCAAAACTTTGATAAAACTTAAGAATGATAGCTGAATAAAATAAAATGATATGATCTCACTCTTCATTCTAAAGATCACAATGAATATCAAGTTATTCTTGCAAAATAATTTCAAACACAAATAGTCTTATCGTTTGTAGATTTAAAAAATTAATATTTGTGTACACTTACATAGAAACATAAACATAACAAAGTAAACAAAAAAATATTATTAAATAGATAAATGAACAATATTAAACATACGTGCATTCGTACATACACAAAACATAAAAACAATCATTATCAAACATATAAATGAGTAAATATTAAACACTAGTGTGTTTGTGCATGCATAAATGTTGAATAACAATGTTTGTTTTTCTATTGTAATGTTTGTTTCTCTATTTTATAATATTTATTTCTGTGTGAGTGTACAAATATCAATTTTTTAAGTGTATAAATGGTATTTTTGAAAAAAAAAATTACGACATTATAATATATTTCTTAACTTTAATGCAAATATAATGATATGACTTATGCCTGATAATCCGCACCTTTTTATCTTTCATCCCCCTTTAGGTTTTTATCTTTCTTTTTTTTGGGCGCCGTGTTTGGTGTTTAATGTGGGCCCAGCATATATTCCCAAATCTTCAATTATATATATATATTGTAATCCAGATTACAGTGTCATTAAGATAATGGGAGACCGGGAAATCATGACATTAAGATAATTACAAACGTTACATGCAAAACAAAGTATAGTTGTTACATTCTCTTTCATTTCATGCTTGTCTGTTTCTTCTTTTACCACTTGTATATTTGATTAACAAACAACCGTTAATTTGACTTGAGTGTTACTCTCTGATCATAATGTCTCCCGTGGACCATGGTCACAAGTCTCGGTATTTGTTTAATTAATGCCCTCTCTACCGACTACCATTCACTTTTGGTTCGTCGGACGCATGCACTACGTACGTTGTCAAAACTATACTAATCATAGTTTCTAAAAACAATCCATTTTTCTGAAGTTAATAATTTCAAAAGTTTCTAACTGCAAAATGATTGTTTTCTTGTGGTTGGTTGACGACCATTGAAGCCCAACGGCGCAATGTTCGTTGCATTTTTCTTATAGTCATAATGATTGGTTAGCACTCCCATTTTTGTGCGCCCTTGATTGGTCATTGAATAGTACTGAACAATTATCAAATTAATTTGCAGGATGATGAAATGTGTTTTGGATTTTAATCAGTTCAAAGACAAAGATCAGGTTTCGAGTCATGAGATCTCAATGCAACATGGAGCAAACATGTTAACTAATTATGGCAAGCACATGCAACGTGAGATTGTTCGATTAATCGATTAAACAAATTAAGTTGTTTTCATGTTCTTATTAATCAGCTGAAAACGGAACATGCTTCGGTTAGCAAATATTTTCTATTCAATGTTTAAACAAAAACAAGGGTGATTTGGACAAAGACAGACGATAAAAAAATTGAAATAATCTTGAAATGCTTACAACATTTTCAATTGAGAAAAATTTAAAACTGAAACAAACTCTGCAAGAATAAAAAAACTTGGAACTTTTGTGCATAGTCCACATGGGCATGGCTACAAAAAAGACAACGGACACAATCTCGCAATTATCTCAAACTCCAGGGGCATTTAAGTTTCGTCAAACCATATATAGCCGCCTATCAGAATCCCAACTTAACCGTCAAGTTTCAACTCCTCACACTAACCAACGCACTTTCTTTTCCACCTTCCCTACTTTGATTCTCACTCAGCTGTTTTCCCGAGAAAATGTCTCCGGCGACCGAAAAGTGCAGCAAGATCCGGCACATTGTCCGGGTCCGGCAAATGCTGCTCCGGTGGCGCAAGAAATCGAGCGTGACGGGGAATTGCGCGCCGTCTGATGTCCCGGCGGGACACGTGGCGGTGTGCGTGGGGCCGAGCAGCATGAGGTTTGTGGTGCGCGCGAAGTACCTGAACCATCCCATGTTCCAGAAGCTTCTGGTGCAAGCGGAGGAAGAGTACGGGTTCTGCAACGAAGGCCCGTTAACCATCCCGTGCGACGAGTGGCACTTCCAAGAGGTCATGCGGGTCATGACCCGAACCGATTCGGGTCGGTTCTCGAGCCTCGAAGAGTTCCAGATGCGTTGCCACGTGGACGTTCCAAGCTTCTTTGACGTTGTGGGAGAATCCAGGCCCTTGCTTCTTCATGACCGGCCCATCTGCTGAGGCCTCGTTTCACCACGTAATCTTTTTTATTTGTGGTTACAGATGTGTTGCACAAAAGTTAGATATTACGTATTAGCCGAAACAGGGACGAAAAATAGAGGCAAGTTTTTCTATGTATACAACAAAAGAAAAGGGGAATCTGAGTGATGCAGTGTTGAATTGGTTCAAGAGAGACCATATATTAGTAGTTGTTTCATTGTAATTTGTAAAGTATGCGGTGCAAATCAACTAACTTAATTGATTTCAATGAAAGCTTTTAGGTTAATTATGTTTTTAGTCCATGTAAAATTTTGAAGTTTGGTTTTAGTCACTGTATGAAAGTTTTAGTCCCTGCGAAAGTTGAAAGTTTGTTTTTAATCCCTGGAGCTGGATGAGAGTTAACGGTGCTGACCCGACGCTGATGTGGCGTGCCACGTGAGATGCCATGTGGCATAACCCAAAATATTAAATTTGACTCATATTCGCCAACCTATGCCCACCCGACCCGGATTTAATTTAAAATTAAAAAAAAAATTCAACAGCCCTTAACCCGTGCCCCACCCCACCCCACCCTACCCCACCCCGCCGTCTGTCTCTCCATGCCGCTCCTCTCCGCAACCGTCGTCCTCCTTCTCCAACCCACCCTCCTCGCCGCACCGCCGTTTGCCTTCTATCTCGTCTATTTTGGTGGAGTGCCCTCGCTGTTGTGCTTCTCTCTTCTCTCCCGCGCCCTCGCATTTCAGTGGGTGTGGGTGGCTGGGTGGCGAATGTTCTTACCTCTCTGGGTCACACGCGAATGTGGGTGACGGGTTTGGCTGTTGAGGCTGAGGTGACACGGAGGTGGCTGGCGGGTGGGTCACGGTGTCAATCTGGAAAAGCGGAGGTGGGTGGCGGCTGAGGCTGTTGGCAGATCTGGAGACGCGGTCCAACGTGGTGGCGGGTGACGCGGAGACGCGGAGGGAGTGGCGACTGAAATATGGACAACCACAATGCAAAGCTACTGTGCGAAGGGTGGACAAAAGAGAAAAGAGAGAAGCACAATGGCACGGGAGACGAGGGCGCAGGAGAGAAGAGAGAAGCACGACGGCGAGGGCACTCCACCATAAGGGTGGGTTGGAGAAGGAGGACGACGGC
>QANU01105209.1:1366949-1386787 GCA_003254905.1 Nissolia schottii
GGGGATACAGATGAGGGTGGGGTTGGGGGGGTGGGGTGGGGCACGGGTTAAGGGCTGTTGAAATTTTTTTTTCAATTTTAAATTAAATCTAGATCGGGTGGGCATAGGTTGGTGGGTATGGGTCAAATTTTAATATTTTGGGTTATGTCACGTGGCATCCCACATGGCACGCCATGTCAGCGTCATTAGCGGTCACGTTAGCACCGTTAACTCCCATCCGGCTTCAGGACTAAAAACAAACTTTCAACTTTCGCAGGGACTAAAACCAAACTTTGAAATTTTACAGGAACTAAAAATATAATTAAGCCAAGCTTTTAATTGAAGATCTTTGTTCTTCGCGTGTTGTATAATCGTCTCATGTTATAGCTGCTTAGAAAATTTTTCTTGTTGCATTTCATTAAATTAAGAGGCAATGCTAAAAATAATCGATTAAACTAGTTAAAGTTAACATTTTGTTTCAAATGAATTAAAGTTAACGATTTTATACAACAAAATTATGCCCAAATTTGTACATAGATACTAATACCTTTTGTATTTCTATGGCTATAATTGTTTAAAGCAATAAATAATTTAAGTTAATGAGACACATAATTCATTCTTAACCATAAATAATTATAGGGTATTGTTACGGTCTAAACATGATAAGGTATCTCAGATCTCGTGATCTCGAGATAATCAAACGAAGTTCTGAGATGCCTTAGGTACGTAACATTCAAACCTAGTCACCAAAAGACCTAAAAGCAATAATGATACATTTTATCACTCAAATAAGACGTTGATAAACACATAATTGGCATAACCATTACTAAGTGTCATAAAACCACATAACTATGCCCTGCCCAGGTAACAATTACAGTTACAAGATATCTCAACGGACAAAATCCAAGTCACTCCTCGCAGTATATATGCAAGAACCTTACTCCTATTTAAATACATGAAATCTAACCATTATTCATCTCATATTAAAAAAAAACACTAACTTGAGTGTCGATCTGTCTTTTACAGGTACATCCACGTACTCCATTCAAGACTCTCAACCATCGTCTTCACAATCTTGAAGTTGTCGGAGCCGGTCTGAGATTCGAGTCAGAGACTGTAGCTCAGAATTGCTTGAAACATGTATTAAAACCGTTAAATTTTAATGAAGTAATTGAGTGAAAGAAATTTTTCATGTTCCATGTTGAATATGAATTTTGGTCATTGTAAAAGAAGAGAAATTAATAAAGAGGGAAAAAATTAATAGTGGAAATTGTATTTTGGAGTAAATGTTAATTTATTTCTGGAATATAAAAGAAAATTTTTTTTTTGGAAAAAAAATAGTAGGCTCTATCTGATGGGCATCAACGTAGACAATGTTTTGCAACGGAAATGACTAGGTTACCTGTCCCGAAAAACACCGAAAAAGAAAAGAAGGAAAGAAAGAAAAAGAAGTGTGAGGGATAAGGATTTCTTATCTGGCTCTTTAATAAAGCAATGTCAAGTTTCATTCACAATCCGATGACGCTAGAAAGGTACATCTGGTGAAGTAGCAGTAGATATACAGTTAAATTAACTCAAGTGGTTATTGTTAGGTATCAAATATTGATGCTACTACTAATGAAGATAAGATATTTCAGATATTGATATGATCAATAGATGTGTAATATATAATAAGCAGAAATGATAGAGAAGCTTATGTAATCAGGAGATTAATTCTGATTCGATCAACAGAATCCAAATCCAAAGTCTATCACCAGTCCCCAGAACTTGTGGGATTTTTCATTAATTGATCCTGTATTCTAAATTTACAAAAGAAACTTCTTCAAGCTCTCAATTGATGATGTTCAGGCCTTGAACATTCAATCCTCACCAACTAATTAAGAACGGCACTTTTTTATTGTGTTGTCTCTCACATGTAACTCTTACAGCATTTCTTCCATTTCTAGCTTCACTCACTAGAAACTAAGTAAAATATAAGAGTAAAAAAATAAAAGATAAAATTCACACAATAATTGGTTGTTGATTGTGAGGCTTCCTTCTTCTTATTTATCATCTATATAACGGAGCACATGTGCTTCTTCACAATATTTCATTTTTGACAGTTAGGAGAAAAAGATATTAGACGCTATTCAACGCAGTTAATTAGATGCATATGTTATAGTCTATCTGCATGTGATCTCTTGTGCCTTGAAAATTTTGGTACAAGGCATGCGTTTTCGCCATTTTACTTCTTTTAGGATAATGGGGATCTTCTTTTTCAGCTCCAATTTTTTTGTATGTTGATATAAATTATTAGTATTTCAAATTTATTAAACTTCAGCTCATTTGAATTAAAACCAATTACTTTATTTAAAAAATTAAGTGTCAAATTATATCAATTAAATACACGGCAAAGAATTTATTTTTTATTATCAACTGAACAGAATGTAATAAAATTTAACTTTTATTAAGCATTTTCACATAGGAATTCCACCAACCCCTCCCGATATAATGTTTTACTACGTTATTATGAGAAAGTTCTATCTGTGTATGCTAATTTTATTTATTTTCTTGCCGGATTTACGGGTTTAGCTTAGTGTATATATCCCAAAAGAAAAAAAGGTGATGGACACGGTTAAGCAAGTAGGGAATCGATCGAGTACTGTGCTGCTGATCTAGATCATAGTCATTTTAGCACCATAAGGGGCAAGAGACATGCATAAAGCCAAAAAAGTAAGTATTATATGTAAACACTATCCATAATAATTAATCCAGTTGTAGTGCCACCAAGCGCTTTGCGTTTAATAGAGAGAGTGATTTGAAACGCCGAAGATCATTGTCGGGTTCAAATCTTAAAGAAACAGCGTACTAATCATCAATGATGAATGACCCTCTCCTTAATTTTTGTTGTTCCATAATTAATGACGCTATCGTAATACGCGTTTTGATGCTAGTGAGTGCATGCCACCGAGTACAATACAAGCTACTATTATTAGTACTATACTAGAGATAAAAGGGCCCACGCGTTTAGTGTCTCTCTGATTTGAATTTGATGGATCTAATCCTAATATTAACCAAACCAATCCGAGACCAAGTGAGAGATTTTTGAAAGGACTATTGGGCCACTCTTTCTTTCAGTTTGGGCCCTATGACATTGTCATCTGCCACATGTTTGAGCTTGATCCTAAGGTACCCAACTTTTTAGTATAGGATTGGGCTAAGAATTGGAGTACATCCTCTTGTTTTAGTATAGGATCAGGCTATTTCTGGAATATTTACATTTATGTGGAGTTGAGGAGAAAAAATCCCAAAATATGGGTTGAAAAGAAAAATTACCATAATATGGGCCAAAATGAATTTTTTTTAAAGTCTGAAATCGCCACCCCTTATGGCGATTTCAGACATTTAATTTTTTTTTTTTACTTTTTCGATTTTCTGAATTTGCCCTAAACAATGACGATTTCAGAATTTTGGCCCATATTTTGGTAATTTTTCTTTTCAATCCATATTTTGGGATTTTTTCTCCTCCAAAACCATATAAATGTTAAAACCCCGCTATTTCTAAGGTAGAAAAAGTTACAAATGTCATGGCAAAAAACAATCCTTTCCTGTTTTATTTTTTATTTTATTTTATTTTTTGATTCAAATATTAGTGTATCGTTTTTAAAATCAACTTACTCATGCGTTACCCCATCCTTCCCACTCGATCAATCCCTTGAAGTATGTTTCTAAAATACATTTCATCAAATATTTGTGAAATTTGGCTAAATTGAATAACTATTGTTATGGACTAAATCGGTCATAACTTAGACTCTTGATAACTGAAATATGTTAGCATACACAAGCTAATATGTCAATTTATCTCTTATCACATCTTAGGTCAACCAATCGAGTTCACTTTATCTCAGATTTTTCGGCTGAAGAACAGTAACTGTTACACAGTAATAATGGCTATGAATAGCGGTCAACACATTTATGAACGACAATTTCATGTTTTAGAGAGCATTGTTGAAGGTTTTAAAACGACCCATTTAAGCCTCATTAGAAGCCGTTACATAGGTGTTAAAGGCTATTCAATGTCTATAAACGACCATCATGATGGTAAGACTATATAAGAGAAGGCATTGTTCATGGTCAGGTACATGTTCAATACAATCTAAAAATATATATAAGAAACATATTTACTTGGGCCGCTTGAGTAAACTTTACTACTGAAGCGGAGTTCATCTCTCCAAGTTCTTGAGCCACACTGAAGGTCTGAGTTGCAAAACTATCTCGGATACTTCTGTAATAACTAGTATATTATATATTATTTAGGTAATTTGATACATCCATATATCTTCATCTAGTTTATTAGATCACAATGTGTGGGGTGCACTTTAACTTACAGGGTACACTGTAGCATCCTCATATAGATGCACAATTATTTTTTTCCTTTCATGTACACAACTTTATTATGATCAGATTTTATATTTTGTATATTTAGCATATGGATATATGTGAGAGAAATGTATATAAAAAATATGTGTACGAAATTTTTTCTCTTTTTTCCCCGCTTTCTTCTTTCTTAAAGGATGAAAATCAAAATTAGATGATCTTGTGGGAGCACAAGATATTATTTTGGGACAAAGGAAGTTGGTGGGGAAGTTATAGGAAGAGTTCTGAATTGGCAGAAGCTTGGCTGAAACAAAAGGATCATTAATGAGATAAATGTTACGTGTTCTTGTATCATTAATTAGAAGATTTAAATGAGATGCTAATAATAAATAAAACATGAAAAAGCACAAACTAGTGAATCTAGATATGCGTAAAAATAAAATGTGAGGCCGTGAGGGATCAAGGGGGATTGCAATTCATGCAACTGAAGATGAATAGGATGGTTGTTTTACTCCTTTTTGAGTCTTTGATTATCTTTCATCTCTTCAGAACCCACGTAAAGCATATCACTAGCTTTTTAGAAGAGAAATTGTAAGGCTTAAATATTTATTTTCTTATTAGTTCGATTACCTAACAAGTTGGCTCAGAATCATCGTTCCCCTCTGCAATTTTCTTCTCTTTATGTAGTATAATTCACAATTCAATAACTAAAGAGAGCCACTATCAGTAGTAGCATTATCTTTACAATGTGGGGGCATTAACTATTTATGGTTTTAATTTAAAAGCGAAGCCAGTCGTACCCAGATCGATGATCCGTACACACCTAAGTACATCACGTTCTCTGACAAGCTGTGCATGCACTCTGGGCCCTTTTCTTTATTTACTTTTATATTGGCACTAGTTAACGTGAATAATACGATTTTATAATAGGAAAAACAAAATCTTGAGTTAGGTAGGACGTAGGAGTAACGATCTTAACGTTAGAAGATATAGTGAATAGTTAATTTGATACAATAAAATTACAAAAAATAAAAAATAAAAAAACAAAACATGAAAGCACTGTAGATGATACCGTCCTCTTATGTAAGTTAGTGCAAGCATAAATCTTAATTTGACATTAATTATTGCACATAATTTGTCTACAAGCAAGGAGTGGCCGGAGGGGGTGGCAAAGTGACAATATAGAAATTAACGGCCCAAATTGATTTGATCGACATTAACTAACTTCTCTCACAGGAAGCTCTGTGAGGAAAATCTCAAACGCTTTACAGAAATTTCACCCCAAGAAATGCTCATGGGGACAAAAGTTAGATAGAGTCACATGATAATTAACAAGAACAGCCAAAATGTGGGTGTTCAAAACAGAAGCAAAGAAAAAATGGGACCGAACCAAAAGAGTGAAGAGAGATGTTAGAAGAAAAAAAGAGAAGCAAATTAAAGTTGCAGCTTCATCTTGGAGGGTCATCAGCATCATCATCTTCAAGCCAGAACCATGATTATTCCTTGGTGTTTCATCCATCCATCCATTCATTCACCTGAGTAGCATTGAAGTTAGGGATCTAAAAACAACTTCTTCGCAGGGAATAGTGAGGCCCATGTCGTGGTCGAAGCCGAATTCTTCTTCAGCCTGGCGGAGGAGGGATTGGAACTCCGGGTGAGCCAAGAAGGAGATGGGGACAATGTACCTACCTCTGTTCTCGCCAACGTAAACGGCGAAGTGGCCCTTGGGGACATCAAGAGGGAGACCGTCTTCGTGATCGTAGCCGCCATTTTTCTTTCCTAAGCTGGAGCACCTCTTGAGGATTTGCTTCAGCACTGCTCTCTGGGATAGCTTACTGCTTGCCTTTCTGATTGCCATTTTTCTTTTTTTTTTTTTTTTTTTTGGATGATGGGAAGGGGAGAGCTTGGGGGTATTTATGAAGAAGCATCATAGAGAGCAGAGAGAGAAGAGGGTATTGATCAGATCATGTGGAGGTGTTTGTGTGTGGGGGAAGAGAGCCCACGGGAGTGAGTGTATTTGTGGAAGGACATGGTGGGCACCAGACCCCAACTGGCTTCACCCCTTCTCTGTTGCTCCTCCCAATGGCAATATGGTCCCATCCCCCTCTCACTATTCTATAACACCTCAATTCTTTTGTTACACTCTTAAAAGAAAAGTTAATAAGACCCCATAAAAATATTAATTTTAAAGATTATAAGATTTCTCTTAAACCATTATAACCTTTTACCATGATTCCTCTTACCCCTTTGTACTTCCTCAAAAATAATGTCAATGTGATGTCTGGTTATTTCTTCTTTTTTTTCTAATGTATTTTAAATGTGGCATCTATTTTTTTCGTAATACAATACAAATGTCGGACAATTTGTTTTGAAAAAATGTAATTTATCTCAATTTTCAACATCTTTAGAGAGGCACTCAAATATGCCTCTTAAACCTTATTAAAGAAGGTGTTTCAACTGTTTTATACTAATACTTAAGGGTAATTCGATGTATTTCTTAAAAAAAGAAATTCATAATGAGTGAGACAATTATCAATAAAATTCCTATTTAATGAGTACTCTTTTCTTATTGAAGGTTTTGGCTACCTGATTCTTTTTTTAAAGAAATATTAACCAGGCTTGCATTGTTTAGCCATGATGGGTTAGTCGGGATGGGTTATATTTTGCTAGTATACTGATTGGCTTGTCGCCTTCTCTCTGAAAGAAAATTCCTAATTACCTAACAAAACAAACATTCCTCTTTATCCTTAGTATCATTACCATTATCATTTGAGGGCTAAGCTGGAAAAGGAGAATCTACATGTCTTACTCCTAATGATGCAAGTATCTATTGATTATTGTTTCAGCACCACCTTTATTTTCTGTTTACTTTCCTGAAAAAAATGGCTTATTTTTTGGGAAATTGTTATCAGGTTTGAAGGGCATGCCTTGTTCATAAACACATTTCTTTTCCTCCCAAGGAAAGAATCCTCGTTCTGTTTTTCCTTTCCTTTGGGCTGAAATGTCGTAAAACCTAGTATTAGTATTCTTTCAGTTCTAGTTGTTCAAATCCTCTTTACCGTGTACTTGTTCTCAGAACACAAGAATATTTCCCATTTTTTGACACCGCTCCTGGCTTAAATATCTCTGTACTGTTTGCCGTATAGACAATTTGCATAAAGATGTACAATTTTTACATTATCCTTCATGCATGCTCGCTTGTATAAACAAACTGACAGTTTTGTCTTTTCGTTGATTTTCTTGGGTTCACACGGATCTACCTTACATTTGTACTCTTAAGCCCACCGATTTTTATTTTGTCAACAAGGTGACAAAGTTTATTTGTGCGCATCTGACCCCACCAACACATATAAAAATCAAGTCTCGCACTTAATTATGTATATTCAAACAGAAACTTGTCCATTACTCACCGCTAATCACTCTCTTTTCAATTCCCCACCTGAATTCACGGACCTACAAGTACACATCGGTACAACCTGGTGATGGTTTGGCTTTTCTGATTGTTGGGGCTTGTGATACTGTGTGAACTGATGAATGACACATGAAACAGACATTAGACTCTATCTGATAAGACCAACTTTGCAGAAATCCATGTGTGTCTGTTAATTTCTTCTCCTTTCCCGGTTTTGCCCTCACCATCACTACTCTTATCTCCAAATACAACACCCTCCCCTTTAGCAAATTAATTATTGAAGCAATCAAACAATTAATTATACTAATAGGCTCACCTAAGTGTTTCTCTTATCTGTAAAAGAGTTTTACATGATAAGTGGTAGTTGATGTAAAATTATATCAGCTAAATAAATTTTGTTATTTATACACTTTAAAAAGAATCCTCTAACAATTATTCAATAAAAAATAAACATTATTATTAGACATTTTTGCTTGCTCATAAATGTGAGTTTAATATTACTAAAAAAAAATAAAATTATCACCAAATATTTTTGTGTGGAATATGTTCGGTTGAATAACTTATAAATAGCATTTGTTTTGATAATATAATGCTGACACTGTTCTTTTTATGTGCAAAAGTAATCCACGTCCAACTTAGCTTGCTTTCGTACCAATTGTGTGTACACTGTACTATGTACTGTGGAAATATCTACATATTCAAATTGGTTCATGTGTCCAATAAATTTAAAGTTGTTGCTAATATTTTGCTCCACTAGAAAGAAAATTATGGAATGCGCGTCCGTATCTATATTATGATTATTTAAATGCGGATTGATTTAATATTAAGAGAGCAAAGCATCAGCAAGCAAGCAAGCTAAGCTGTCGAGGAAGTTTTGAATATATGAAGCTGGTCAGGTCATACTCAACGTGGTTGGTTGGTTGGCTGGTTCTTTTCCTGGAAGACATTTATATTAATTGTTGTAGTGGAAAACAGAAATAGGGGATAGGCTCAAGGTATAAACAAAATTGGTAAATAAAAGCTTATTCATGCCTTGTCAATTTCTCAACCTACATATCACTACTTCAGTGTTTGCTACTACAAATAAGTGTCTCAGAAATGCAGGGGTTCTCCCATGTGGCCCTGCCTAAGCCACCACCACTAGATTGAAGAACTACAATCAGACACAGATCTACATCCAATGCATACCACTATAATGGTCTCTAGCTCCATTTAATTTCACTTTGCTTCAATATTCCAACCTCTCCCTACCAAGGCTGATAAAGTGATCTACGAAAACAAGATTAAGAGACTCGTCTACGGCATTGTCCGAAATCCCTGTGATCTGTCCTTCAGTGTGTTCTTATATATTCTCAATGCCAAAGACTATATGGATAATGTTTAATTAGGATAATAAAATAAAATAAAATGTGTAATAAAATGTTATAATGTTATATATGGATTCTAAACACCATAAAATGTTATACTTGTTTGATATCCATATATACATGGGTGGTAATTTTTAAGACTCCACATTGACGATGTTTATGTAAAATGCATAAATTTGTACGATGCTTATAATTAAGTCATCAATTTAAAAAGCATGGAATTAAAATTGTAGTATATATTTTTTTTATTAACAGTATGTATGTTTACCCCTAGTGTGACTTGATTATCAAGTTATTGGGGCAGGGATTGGGACTTAAACACACTACAAAATAACAAGAAATTGATCAATTTTTCGCACTTTACCTTTATATTTTGTATTTGGACTACATTTCATGACATTGTTATATTTGAACTTTGTTGCATAAAATCCATATGTAATAAAATGACCTTTATATATATATATATATATGATCAGCTTGTCTTACACGTAGTTGTTCACATACTATTTTGCTACTATATATGGGAAACCAGTCAAGTGGATGTCAACTTCATTGGAGAGACTCTTCATGTTCTGTGAATGAAATTAATTGTAGAAAGAAATTGGATTTAAAAAGGGTGAGAGACTGGAAAGCCCCACCAATTTCACCGAAATGCTGTGCCAAGGAAATGGAGCAGCTCAACAAAGGGATATTCTTTCGAAAAAGATATTTAGACACTAAAAAATATTCCACCAACAATCACATTCATAAAAATATTATATCTATTATGTTCAATTCTTTTTTCTTTAACGGGTGAATCTCGTGCCTTTGTGAATGTAATTATTAATTATAATACTTTTAAGATATTCAAATAACATAACTCATATTCTTTTGTGTTTGACGGTGACTTTACCTTTCATTTTCAATTGGCACATGAAAGCCACGTTATTCTTCAGTCTTTGCCCCCAAAATCCTCTCGTCAAGACAGACTTATTAGTGAGATATATGGAGGGCCTTGTGGATCGCTCCAATGAATTCCAACCACTTGAAAACGCCTAAACTTTAACTCATTCATCATCATCTCCCAGCCAAGCCAACTTCCTCCTAAATTTGTACCCTTCCGCTGGAACCACACATCTCTATTGATCTTGTTAGTGCTCTATAAACTTGTAAATTATTCGTTGCCCCGAATTGACCTTTGTCTCTTCATGTACCTAAAAGAATTCCGTTCGTAGTCCTATAAGGACTTAAAGTTAGACAAATTTACAACTATATGATATGATGTGGAATGTGACCAATGCTCATTACGGATGGTGTTGTGCACGATATAGCCTATCCTATTTCAAGTTTCATCGATTTGTCTTATTTGTTAAACATAATCAATTACTTTTTTTTTGGGGAAATTTAGACTTTACGTTAGGTAAAAATCAATTTACCCTGATATATATTATTAGTATTTTTATTTTGAATATATACTAAAATATAATGTGATGTAATTGGTTCATTGAGTTGAGTTAATTATTTTTTCAATTTTAACTTTTATGCTGGTAAATAAATGTCTAACGCCTGTTAGTTTGTTTAGTGATTAATTAACCTATTTAATAGACTTATTAAGGTTGTTTCTTAGCCTTTCGTAACGTGTTCTGCTTAAAAGTTAATTACTACGGACAGAACCTGTAAATGAAATATAAACAATGTTAGAAACATATTTTAGATGGAGCAATGGAATTGCCCCCATAAAAAAAGATATTTGGGCTATTATACAACGTACTCGGTTGCTTTGTGGCTGGGTTCATACTTCATAGAAAATTTCACGACAAAAAAAATTGTAGATAACCGATAACTTTGTTTGGGTTTTTTGGGCTTCAACACTAATGTATCAATAGAGGATAGGAAAACAGAGAGAGGCTGATCTTGTTCCAATTTGGAAAAACATGCTACATCGCTCTTTGGTACTGAAAATGTTTTCAAACATCTAATCAGATGTCTCACACTCTTTAATCCCAAGCTAGTTGAGCATTCCCTTCATCTTTGTAATTGTAGGCATCTAGTGGAGACCTATGAGCAACATTTTAAAAGAAGCATGGCAACAAAGCATTTCCAACTCATTCAACTTGTCACCTGAACCCAACTGCAGCCAACCTCTTTTCTTAGCCCTTTTGCTTGAATGAAGACCCTCAACTCCCTGATCTCATCCCACATACCACACCGGGCATACAGGTTTGACAGCATAATGCAGATCCCAACATTTTGAGGATCTAACTCAAGAGCTCGCTGAGCTGCCAATCTCCCCAACTCTATGTTCCCACCGTCCACACAAGCACTCAGTAAGGCCCCCCACATGGAGATGATACAATTTCCCATTACCTTATTATCGTGTATCTCATTTAGCAGTTCCCATGCCTTATGCAATTCGCCAGCCCTACAAAGCAAATCAACCAGGCAGCTATAATGCTCAAGACCAGGCTCTAGCATGAAATCATTAGCCATTGATTCAAAATACTTGACACCATCTTGCACTTGGCCGGTGCGGCCGCAAGCTGAGATCACCGTCAGAAAAGCTATCCCATCTGGTCTGATTCCTTCCACCAACATTTCATTGTACAGGACAATGACTTCCTCGTAATGCCCATTTCTGCCATACACACCAAGCATTGAAGTCCATAACACAACATCTCTGCTTATCCTTTCTTTTCTGACCTCAGTTCCACCCAACTTGAACACTTGCAAAGCCTTCTTTACCAGGCCACATTTGCCATACATCTCAATCAGAGCACTTTGCAGAAACACATCACTCTCTATGTCACGAACCGTGCGAAGCAAATGACTATGCAGTTGCCTACCCATTTCAACTGCAGACAGTCCAGTGCATGCGCGTAAAGCTGCTGAAAGAGTAAAATGATCATACTCCAAATTCAATGAGGGCATCTTCCTAACTAGCTCAAGTTCCTCAGTCCACAAGCCTGCCTCGCCATAACCTGACAAAAGAGCATTGGCACAGACGGTGTTCTTCTCAGGAATTTCATCAAACACAAGGGCTGCATCTTTTACACTGGACAGTTTTGAGTACAGATCGATCAGAGCACTGCCCACAAAAACACTAGAAGACCATCCCGATTTTCCGACGTGGGCGTGTATCTGTCTGGCAAAAATAACATCTTTTACTTTAGACGAAGCAGTCAAGGTGCTACACAAAGCGTAGGTATTAAGGGGAACCCCATTGGTGTGCATGAAGGAGAAGGTGGCAAGAGCGAGGAAAGGGAAGCCTTTGTGACAGAAATCAGAGATGATGACATTGAAGTGTATTGGGTTGGTGGAGTTCATGCATTTGAAGGAATTGTTCAGTGTTCGGAGCTTGCTGTTAGGAAGGCATGCGGCGTATGTGGCCATGAGTTGGGTGTGAAGACCTGGGGAGTTGAAGAGCGTGCCTGTTCTGAGCAGGTAGCCATGCAGTTTCTTGATGGCTGACAGATTATTTGTTATATGAGATTTGTACAAGAATTGAATTAGAGAATCAAATGTTAAGTTCGACATGTGGAAAGTATAATCACGCACCACATGTGCTAGATAGTGGTGCATCTCCGTTCCTGTCATTAATGTAGTATATATCAATGGGAATAGTTGCTGGCGAATAATTGAGAGTCAGGTTGCATAATAATGGTGGCGAATAGTAAGATAAGATGTCTCCTTCCTCTGCCTATTTGGATAAGCCCAATTAAGCAGTAGCCCAGAAGAATAACCATTAGAATATAAGCCCAACATTGGCTGACATAGCAAGATGACCCACATAGGCAGTCCAAACCAAAAACGTGCCTTAAATATTAAAATCTTCCTCGGCCACTACTATCATTATCAGTTGGATCAAATGATCCTACGATTTAAATCGTGTTACTATTTCATATTTTACATTTTTATTTTGCTCTTTCGATTTTATGTAAGATCTCGATTTCAACAACCTTATTCAATAATATATTTGTCAAGATCAGTAGGCCTTTAATTATATTACCAAAAAAGTGACAAGTGTGTGAAATGAAGTTCTGATGTAGATGGAGCAATGGCTCAATGTTTATACAAACAGGTTTCTAACTTGGGATGCAAGTGAACTAGTGTAACAAACTAACTGCCGTTAACTAATTTAACTAACTTGCTAAACGATTAGAATTTAAGTAAGATAAAATGAGTTTGGACTTGTTACTCTATTAAAAACATAGGCTGACAGTTGAGAGCCAAAAGGGAAGATACAAGAAGTAATTGATAAACCAGTTGCGGTTCATTGATGTTTGTAATGAAATGGAACATTTGATATAGACACAGAAACAGTATCACTTCACTATACAGTGAACCTTTTGCACGGGTAAACTTGGGCTCAACCACATGCTCAAAGGCAAACAAAAAGAAAAGGAAAATGTCTCTTCGGACAAACATTTTGCCTCAGTCAGTGTATGTGAGAGCCAGAGGTGACATTAACGAAAATGTCTTCCGTGCAGGGAATCGTAAGGCCTCCCATGGGATGACTGAACCCAAATTCTTCCTCCGCTATACTTAGCAGTTCTTGGAATGAAGGCTGATTCAACAATGAAAGTGGTACCACGAATCTCTTCTTCTCATCCTTTCCTACATATACAGCAAAGTACCCCTTAGGCACATCGCCTGATGTTGCAGCTCTGCGAAGAATGTGCTTAGCACTCAAGGCACTAGGAAAACGAATAGCCATCGCAATAGTTAGTGCTTGGAAAATGTTCTTGGTGTTCACGATTGAGTTGGGTGAAGATAGTTAAGGAAAAGATGTGTATTTATAAATGAAAGTGCCTGAGAGGAAGATTCCCTCTCAATGGTGTGTAGGGAATTAGGCAGGAAATAGCGTGAGTCTGAGTCATAAGCATTCAAATTAACACATGGTGTGCCCCATGACTCACATTGCTTATTTATTGTGGAGGTTGACCAATTTCTGAGAGAACAACTTTAAGGGGGCCCTATCAAAATAATTTAAGAAACTTGAGTAAGAGGATGGAATTCAAAGTTTCCATTTTCGTCGGTGATGATGATGGTATATTCAAGAAGCGCGTCTACTGAATGGGCCATGACCAAATTTGAGTTCCACCTGGGTTTAGTGTCAACCACTCACTCTTTTTGTACGATGGAATCTTATTTGATTAGATCCACATTTCCACTCAAATATCTTCTGATTATTTTTCCGTGCACAACATTTATTGTTTTTTGTACTAATCTGATTAGATTGGAATGCAAGTACCACTGATTGGAAGGTAAGTACACTGATTGGAAGGTAAGCACCATTGATTGGAATTCCATGTTCAATTATTTCCTACTTAGTCACCACATAGAAACCTAACCAAATTCTGATCAAATTCATACTCTTTTTAGTTTTGGATTCACTGCAGAAAAATGACTCATCTATAGGGCTTCCCTTGAAAGTGAATCCCTTTCTTACCATCTTGTCCCATTTTCTTTTCCCGAGTGAAACCTGGGGAAATGCTTGCTTTGATGAGATCATGGATGTCAACAATATTTCTAGGCCATACAGGAACCTGGTAATACTGCGAATCCGTTAACTGCTCTGTGCATTTGTGCCAAATAATATATTTTGAATATGCTCCCCTAATTGTTTAAGTTCTAGTAGAATTTAAACAAAAAAGAAGTTATTCACTTGAAAGACTGTTAACTATACTGCATTAGTAGTAATTAATCATTCCAAATGGTAATTGGTCCCTTCACCTTTAATTTTGTACTGTGAACTTGCCTTCCCAATAGTAATCCTTTTAAAAAAACCAGAGGTAAAACAGTGAAGTCAGTCAAATTAAAGGATAGAAATATCTTTTGTCATGTCTGAGCTAAACTAGGGATTTCCAAAAGGGATTTGGTCATTTGGCTTAATTGATTTACTGTATTGCATGAAAGAAGGGAATAAAATAATTTAACAATCTATGGACTTCAAAGTGAGGGGGCATAACGTCTATTTAGTAAATGACAATCCCTGGCATTGGCAATTAAAATGCTCCTGTGAGAAGATGAAGTTTTCACAACCTGAGAAAGATATCCAACTACAAATCATGCAACTTGAAGCATGTTAAACAATTAGCAAGTCTCTTTTCACAACCTGCAAGAGTCTCAAGCAGATAAGATGAAAGTGGGAGATAAAGAAAAGTTATAGACAATACTATTAAAGATTACTTAGATTTTAATGAATTATCTTTAAACATGTTTTTGATAGGGCGCAATGGTGTTGTTTGACCATATAGCGGACCCTATCTAGTGAGAAAAGACTAAGTTGTTGTATGCTATTTTTTCCATTGATTTTGTTTCTCATAAAGTGAGATTCATAGACTCTTACTTTCTGTTTACATGTTAAGTTGAGCAATTCATTCATCTCAACTCATTGCTCAGGTGTTTGATGGGCATGGAGGTACCAAGGCAGCTTCCTTTTATAAGAAATAACATTCTCAGATTCATAGTTGAGGACTCCCATTTTCCATCTTGTGTATTACAAGTGCTTTCCTAAAAGCCGATTATGCATTTGCAGATGCAGATTCCAGTTCGCTTGATATCTCTTCTGGAACAACTGCTTTAACAGCTATTGTATATGGAAGGTACCTTCAATTATTATGATTATATTAGTTTCATTGATTTAGCAAGTACACTATCAAGATCGGTATCATTCCTTTGTCTTGGTATCAAAATTATAGTTGCTGGTTTGTGGTCTTCAGATGAAACAATGCTAGAAAGTACAAGAAATGGAGGAATATATATTTAAGAGTGAAATGGAAAGATATCATTTGCAAATTTTCTCTACACAGAACGTTCATTGTTTTGTAATGGGTTAATATTCTTGTTTTATAACTAGCAAAACATCTTGGTTGATGTACTATGTTCAATTGAATAATAGTGGCTTCATGTTCATCTGTTTCCTGATTAAAAGAAATAGAGAAGAAGGAACTTGATGCAACATGTGAGTCTAAAACCATTAAATTCTAACTTTTGTTCACTGATGTTTTTGATCAATTGTAAAATACAATATTTGTTGGCACAAAAGAATGAAGAAATGGAGAAGTACGTCAAGGAATTTTATCACTATACAGTACATTTTTGCTTGGTGTGAAACGCCCTAGCTAACTGTTTACACGTACGTCGCAAACAATGCTCACTAGGTTGTTATCTGCTTTGGTGGGGATTACTTAGTCCCATGTATATATATAGAGCATACATTGCAAGCGGAAACATAGCATGCTTAACTATAAATAAAGATATAATTAATACATGCCAAGATAACAAACAATGGTCTCTCATACATGCATAAGAAAATACACCATTAGTATTATAAGTATTAAGTGCAGGTATCACATAGAAGTACAAGTACACATATATAAATAATCTATTAGCTAATCGTCTAGTCTTCCGTTGTCCTCCCTGGGGAGGGTTCTTCCTCTTGTAGCTCCTCTCTTTGTTCCTCGCACGACTCGCAGTGCTTTGACGTCTTCTTCATCCTCGGCGTGCTCGCCTAGAACCATAAAGGAGTGGGGGATGAGAACACTGCGTTCTCAGTGGGTAACCTCTGGTCTCGCTACTTATTTTAAATTCAATTATGATTCCGCCGCTCAGGGGTCTCTANCCTTGTTGTACTTGCCTAGAACCATAAAAGAGTGGGGGATGAGAACATTGCGTTCTCAGTGGGTAACCTCTGGTCTCGCTACTTATTTTAAATTCAATTATGATTCCGCTGCTCAGGGGTCTCTAGGTGTCACAGTTATACTATATACCTACCATTTATTAAAATCCATGCTAAGCCTGAGCAACTTTATCTAATTTACCATATGACTGGGGGAACCTATTCTTCATTAACTAACTCATCTGTCCTCTACCTTACTTCCTAAATCACATATAATCACATAATTCACATAATCNATTCTTCATTAACTAAGTCATCTGTTCTCTACCTTACTTCCTGAATCACATACAATCACATAATTCACATAATCACATAATAAGCTTCCTTGTGCATCCACTTATAACTGTGCCCATTTTAATTATAAGCTTCTTTACACATCCACTTATGTACAGTTATATCACTTAGAGCACATACTTCATGCTCAACCCCCCGTAACGGTGGCCTACCGTGACAGGCTTCCTTAGTGTCTCAGTACCGTGAAGACTAGGCCGCGCTAAACCTCAGTAGCTCACGATAGGAGAATCCATCCTTATGCTAGGGATGGCGAGGGGACCCTACCCCATCCTTATGCTAGGGACAAGGCATGCCCAGGGTTCAGCTTCCCTTTCCTGCCGGCTATTACGCACAGCTAGGAAAAGATTCCTTTTTCCTTCCTTTCCTTTTCCTTTTTGGGACTTAATGACGTCATGCCCTATTCCTTTTCCAGTCAACAGTCCATTTCCAGTCAACAGTTCATATATCCAGTCAACAATTCATATAGTCAGTCAACAATTCATGAAGCCAGTCAACAGTTCATAAAGCCAGTCAACAGTTCATATATCTTCAATATACTTCAACAGTTCATAAATATTTGCATACTTAGTAAAATTAGTGGATCCATGGATAATTGCAAGTTGTGTGAAAAACTAAGTTTGAGAAAAGTGTTTTATTCAGAAAACGACAAGTTGTAAAATAGAGAGTCAGAACTTCGGTCAGGCCGCTCAGCGTCACCTGACGAATTTCAGCTCCTAATTCTTGCAATTTTTCTATGTCCTACAAGTTTCCTTGGAATCAATCTTTAAAATATTTCTTCCATCATTCATCATTCATCATCCATTTTAACAACAATAACTATACCTTTCATGTTCGTAATATCATTTCCATCATAAATCCATACTTTCCTAACAAACTATTCATGAAGCACATAGCACATCTGGCACATATTCACATATTCGTGTAACCCATCACATAGACATACATAGCTCAACGTCTCATATTTAAACATATCCTAAACATAAACAAACATCTTCAGTAGTTATTTTAAAAGTCACGAAGCATACGTCTATTTTCTGTCAGAAATTAGAGATCAGAAATCGGAGAGGTCCAAGACCTTACCCCAAGGTTTTTGATAGTCCTAAGATCATTTTTCATACTTAAAAAATCAGATTTTGAACCCAAAATCACGAAATTACCATTTTACCCCTTTTTCCAAAATTACTGATTTGCCCTCGTAAAAGCCCTATTTTCTTGGGAATTTTAGTTCTCAAAACCCCCACGGACTCAAGACTTTCCCTTAAGCTTTTTGATAGTTCTGAACCCATATTTTCTGAAAAAAAAAAAAGCCAGTTTTTCAGTCCCAAGATGTGAAATTCTCGTTTTGCCCTTTTTCATAAAAATCTCGTTTTCTGTCTGTTTGCTGAGAAATTCATCGGGGACTCCAAAAATTATAAAACTTGACATCCCCACTCAAAATTTCATGTAGAATCCAAAAATAACATTAGTTTTTCAAGATAAAAATCTCAGCATACAGTTCTTGATAAAAACGTGATATAGTTCCGTTTACCGCTTAGGTTTTCCTATTAGGTTTTCCTAACTTCTGACAGAAGCACAGACAACAACAACAGATCCAGACAAGCATCAACAACATATGTATCAAAGTTCCATAAAATACATCCTAACCGCATGTATTTCTAACACAAAACATAGCTCAACACATCTTAAATCACATAGACAGTGATTATGTCGGTTTACCCACTTTTTCCCAGTATTGACGTTTCCTATGGCTTCCAACTTGCGATGATGCTTTCTAACTCCTCTTGGGCTGAGTTCCCTCAAGCTTTCTCCCAGGATTTTGAGGGTTCTTTTGTGGGCTTAGGTTATGGGATTTTTGAAGAACAGGAACTAGGTTGTGTACAGGAAGTGTTTGGGTCTCTCTTTTGACTGAATAACAGTCGATTGTGTAATCGGACAGAGCTTTGGCTAGGTTTTCCAATTCTTGCACAAAATTTCTGATTTGAGGGGTATTTATAGGCCTCTTGGACGAAATTTGCTTTCCAATTTTGCCCTTGGGGCAAAATTCCCAAAATGCCCTTATTTTGTCTTTATGTGAAATGTCATTTTCATGATTCATCTAATGACTAACCATCCATTTGACTCCTTTGACCCCACTTAGGCTGCCTCCTAGCCGTGAGTTCCTCTTGTGTCTTGGCCACTTTTGTGGCCAAGAATTAACGGGCTCCAGCAGATCAATTTTGATCAGGTTTTTGGCGTTTCCGGTCCCGGTACCCCGCATGCGGTTGTTCTAAAAATATTTCGATCACATCCTTGTGACCTCCTAATTTTTCCTAAGTAATATTTTAGGGTCATTTAGGTATTTATGAATTCTAGTGTGTAGCCGTACCTTTTACAGATACTTTAGATGCGCGATTGTGTTCCGACGGCAGAAAGGGTTCATTCTAGTGTCTACAGAATTTTCCGAAACTGAACAGAATTTCTTCTACAGACATTTAACCTAAGAATTCATATCTTTAGTGGTTTAACCTACTCCTTCCCTTTAGGACCAAATTGTGATTATGTTTGATCGTGTTTGGTTGTTTGCTGTTGCAGTATTCCGCGTACGGGTAGTCGAAGATAATGATTTGAGTTTATCTAAGGTATTTGTGAAATTTCCTCCGTAACCATATATTTTATAGATACCTTAGACCCATAGTTATGCTCGGATGACAAAAAGGATTTGCTTAAGCGTCTGTAGAATTTGAAGAAAACGAGCAGAATTATTCCTACAGGCACTTTTAATCCAAAGGCT
>QANU01105235.1:0-10319 GCA_003254905.1 Nissolia schottii
TGGAGGGAACTTCCGCTTAGTTGTGGGCCTCGGGCCCAAACCTCGAACTTTGAATTACATGCAGTGTTCCATAAGTATGACAGAAAATATAAAATTAACGGGGGCAAAAATATAAAATTAAAAATTGTCTCTGTGTTAAGATATTTTTTAACTAACTTTTATATTTTAGAAAAAATATAGAAGAGATGACTGAGACGCAAAAGATGCATCTCTTTCATAGTTCTGAAATAGAGAAAAATAAGAGACGTGTCTACCAAATACTACCTTATAGAATGGCAAGACAAACGAAAGATCATTGAATCATAGACACACCTTTATTAGTCATCTTTGTAAACACAACCTTAGTCCCCGGGTAAGGATTGAAGTGTCCTTTATCTCAAATAGTAAAACATTAAATTCTCAATTTACATAAGTCCTGAAAAAAGAATTTCTTTTTTCCAATATTTTAGACAATCATGTCTTCAAAAAACTAATTAGTTGTGGGTTTTTTTTTTTCAAAGTTGTAGTTAAAGCACTAATTTTACAGCAAAACCTACCACGATGGTTCGAACTTTAGATGCTTCAATATCCCATTCGGCTTACATACGAGATCACGACTAGTGAGAATTTTTTTGAAGAAAAAAATTGAGTAAAGCTCAAGTTATTGAATTGATGATGTAGCCGAATTATCATGGATCGTTTTTCTTTTTCTTTTTTTTGGTTTACTACCATAGATCGGTTTCACTTTACTGTGAATTTACCAGTTTTTTTTGGTCGAAGAATTTGCCAAATTTCGGCATGTCACGTGTGGTCAACATCTTTTCTAGACCTGGCTTGTTTCTTATCTCTCAAAATTGTGATCATAATCCTAGGCAAATAACACCGCCAAAATTGAAATTTTGAGCAAGTTTCCTGAAGTTGGGTAGTGAGAAAAAGCATCAAATTTGATGCCTTCAGACAACAACACATTCAAGAAGTGCAAAGGAATTAATGTTTCAATTAATCTGTTTTCATGGGAGATTTTGGCTAAATTATATTTTGAGATTAATTTGTATCCACTTACCATGTTAATAATTTTACAATGTCATCTAATCATATACAATTATTTGAAAAACTTTTGAAATACAAAAGGAAAGACAGTGTAAAACTCTTTTACACTGTCAATGAATACAAACTAATCTCTTATACATTGGCTACAATAGTTATTCCAATGAAAAAATAACAAGAAACAAATATTACATTCTTTACCGAGAAAATCCCATGTTAAACAAAGTGGTTTACTCACCGTATTGTGTAATAATTTTCAAATGACCTAGTAACACAAACACAAAGATACTACATCAATGCAATCTGTCAAAATTTGCAGGGTGACAACAATCACAATTCGAATGATTTGGTAACTACAATTACTGATGCTCAATAATATAAAACCAACACCCAACTCAAACGAGTGTTCAAAACCTAGTCACTGAACATATTATCACCAAAAAATAACACAGACAAGACATCTATTTCCAGCATTACTCTTCAGAATGAAATTAGAAAATGCAGTAGCTGTATCAGCCATGAAGCAGAGCGAGAGGGGCTTTATACATACTGAGCTAAGCAGGCATATGACCCATTATATGCAAGCAATCTGACTCTCCTTGGCCCAGTTTTCACTCACGTAGTACTAGGCAGGAGTTCCATCTTGACTAGATGCAAATATCATTTGATCTTCTCTGAATAAACCCAAAAACTCAGAATGAAAACTACCAATTAATTAAACCGAATGAACATACATAATAAGCATATCTCCAAATGCATGTGGTCAGAGTTTCAAATTCATAAAATAAGGAGGGCAATTTGCTATTTTGTTATTCTTATCACAAGGAGAGTAAACCCCCAACTTCCAACTTGGTTCTTCAAAGATTTTAAAAACTTGATTTATTCAGAAAGCCTTCCAAGATGATTCTTGATCACCGCACAGCTTCGACCGGCCCTAATGTAATAATCTTTTGAATTATCAAATTGATGTTGTGATAATCTTTAAGGGGACCAAGATACAAGGGTTTACTGCAAGAACAGCGATCAGCTGCAAGAATCAAACACAATTACAAAGAAGAAAAAAAAAACCCTAAAAGCAGGGAACAATCACAGCAGATAGATGCAATGAATTGAAAATAATTGACAACACGATCATTTCACAAACACGGTGCTATAACGTTTGATGCTTTCAAACTAACCAAAATCACATTCAAAGTTTTCAAATCAATATGCGAATATTATTTATAACAATAATAATAGCTCTTCTACTACTGCGTCTTGGAAAATCATCCCCAAATCAATCATGCTACATTAAATAACTCACTTCAGCACCACATTACGCTAGTGAAAATTGATCCACGAAATTACACAAATATTAAAAAAGGAGAAAAAAAAATTGGAAAAAAGAGATAGGCCTGAGTGATGCGATTCTAATTGATGTGAGATAGGGGATCAGACGGGGCTGAGAAGCTGGGAGTATTGTGGTTTCGGATCGGAATTCATGCCGACGACGATGATGAGTGGGATGAATCCCCAGTGTGCGGCGACCTTGAGCTTCTTCATGCCCCAATTCGTCCACTGCTTCACGGAATCGTACGTCGATCGATCCTCCGTTCCCCTCGGACCCTTTGAGGAGGAGCTCTTCCCCTTCGCCTTCAGAGAAACCCTTGACGCCATCTTCGATTGAGATCTTTGGTTCTTGGATTCTTTCTCTGTTTCTCTCTCGATTGCCCTAATTGCTCGCTGGAGTCGAAGGAAGAGAATGAGGTACCTTAAACCCTAATTATAGCGGGGGGCGCGTCGTATCGGGGACCTTCTTGTTGTCGGTCTCATTGTAGCCCTGATTTTATCCCCATTTTTTCGCTTGCAACAAACGACAACATAGAATGTGCCGTTTTAGCCTATAAACGGATAACACACACAAACAACTTATGATAAAAAATTTGACTGATTTTTAGTCATTCTATAGTCTATAAAAAAATTCGTTTTTAACTTTTGTTGTTAGTTTGAATTGGACGGCATTGACGTGGTGTCGAAAATTTTAAATTAAATCCATGACCCACCCACCCTAACCCAAACCCGATTCAATTTGATTTTTTTAAAAAAAAATTTAAAAATTGAAACCGCCACCTCCCCCTCTCCCTGCCGAAGCCGCCACCCACCCCGATGAAGTTCAAGGCATTCCTCACCTAGAACGGCGCCAACCTCCAGTCCGCCACCCCACCTCACCGCAACTGCACTCTCAAACTCCTTCACACCTCCTCGATCCTCCTCCACACAGAGCTTCACCTCGCACTTCGCACACGCCTTCAGTTTTTTCTTCGACAGAGTGACAACGACCTTTCCCTCGCCCACTCTCTCGTCACTTCTACCGCGCTTATCGTTTCTCTTCTTCGCTAACGTTTTGCCAGCTTCTTTGTCCTTGGTTTCCTCTTCTACAACCACGGATTCGCTGTGAACCTGAACCTCACCGGAATCCCCATCACCACCAAATCCTCACCACCACCCTCAACCATCACTGGAATCCCAAAACACCACACACCCATACTTGAAAAAAAATCAATCAAACCCAGCAGATCCAAAACCACCATACACACACATGCACACCCCATAAAGAAATCGAGAGAGAGAGAGAGAGAGAGAGAGAGCTTGAGGGAAATAGTGATTCGGAAATAGAGGGAGAGAAAGAACCCGAGATAGGGGGAGAGAAAGGAATCGAGAGTGACAGAGAGAAACCCAAGGAGAGAGAGATGGATATAGGAAAAAGGAAAAGAAGGAAACAAAATAGATCAGGTTCGGGAGATGGGGGATTCGGAGGAGGAGGGTGGCGGCGACAGCGCTGGTCTCGGCGAGGGACATGGCCTTAGTAAGGGTGGAGGTGGTGTTCGAGGAGGAGGCGTAGTGGAGAAGGGCTTTGGAGACAGAGGGAGAGAGGGGGGAGGTGGAAGAGGAGGGGGCGGCGGTGGTGGTGAAGGGGAAGGTGGAGGAGGTGGAGATGAGGAAGAAAGTGAAGATTAATTATTTTTTTTAAAATTCAAATTGAATCGGGTTTGGGTTGGGTTTAATTTAAAATTTTCAGGCATGCCACATGGTGAAGTTAACTGCTATGTCAGCGTCGTCCAACCCAAACTAATGGCAAGGACTTAAAATGAACAAAAATTTTTTACAAAGACTACAAAATTTATAGAAGGACCAAACACAAATTTTTTTAACATTACAGAGACTAAAAACTTAATTAAACCTAAAAATTTACAAAAGTATTAATAATAGAAAAACATATATTATTAGTGGGATGGTTGGCTTATAGGTGTTTCTTTGAGTGGAACAGTTAACTCAAAAATTTAAGGTTGACGTGATAACATTTAATATTTCAGAGAAACAAATATAGATTGTACCGTTTTAGCCTCTAAACGGATAACACACAAAAACATATGATAAATTATTTTACAAAGGGTCAGTATCCTTATTGGTCCCTCAATGATAAAAAGTCTCAGGATAATCATGTACTTGCAAACTTTAAACTCATTGTCCTGAGTAAACTTTAAATATTTATAGTATTATCCTAAGTAATCTCTGAACAATTTAACTGTTTTCTGTTGAGACATTGTGTAGAGACTAACGAGTCTAATGGTTACAAAATCCATGACTAACTTGTCACTTTTTAAAGTTGAGAAACCAGCTATAATACACGTGTAAAGTTTAGAGATCGAATGAGGTATTAACCATTTAAAAATAATAATAATAACAGAAAAATTATATTATGATTTAGTACATTTTATATAACAACAATGTTTTTTACTATGCTTTTTTTGGTACATGATCATCTAGTGATGCAAGCCCGGTGACTAATTGTTCAGTGGCTTGTATGGATCTCTATGAGTGGGACACCTTGCCTAATAACATTTAATATTTGTGGTAATAATTGAGTGAGTACATGTGATTAAATATTTAACACAAACATCTAATCATATTTTATTACATCAACAAATATGATTAATTCTTGCATACATAAACTCAAATATCAAACATTTTCACTAATATATCAAAATATAATTAAATGTTTGTGTAAAAATATTTTTCATCGTTAATACATTACAATTAATCTCATACAAATATCTAAAAACCTGCTTGCATATTACCAACATTAAAAAAAATGAACCACGATAAACCATGATAAAACATGAACCACGATTATAAAAAATCTCATTCTTCCATGTTTTTGGTTCACAATCAAGGTATCCATCGGTGCGATCCTGATGACTAATCTCTTCACTAGCTTGTAGGCACCTTTAAGAGTGAGACAACTGGATTAAAAATTTAAATTTATTTCATACCAAAAATCAAGGATCCAACCTCCTTCTTACATGTTAATGGCATACAGTTTAAGTCAAGTTCACTTTGTAAAATAATCATTGGGAGCTCATAATGGTCTTTTAGGAGATAAAAAACATGAATAAGCTAAACAATACTTATAAATAATGTTAGATTAAATGTTCATTCGTCGTTGAATCATTTTAAGGTTAATATCTTATTTGGTCCATCAACTTTACACTGTTACTTTAGTTGGTCCCTCAACTTAAAAAAGTGACAGGTTAGTCCTTAGTTGTCATAAGTAGTCCTGAATATTCATAATTTTACCCTTAGCAGTTCTTAACCAATATAACTATTTTCTCTTGAGACAAGGGGTAAGAACTAACAAGTCTAATGTTTACAAAGTCGACTAACCTTTCACATTTTTAAGTTGAGGGACATCATTCTAATATCTTTAATAATTACATCTTATTATGGACTAGACCATTAAGGCCCATTCTAGAGGCCTGTGCCCGAGGATCTGTGGAGCAACCCAACCCAACCTGAGTGTCTCCTTAGCAAATCACCAATGTAACAGCCCGAAATACTCTCCTCCTAGGAGATAACACGACCCGAGATAATCTCTACTCCCAAGAGATAACACAACCCAAGAGAATTCTCCCCAGCGAACCTTACAACCATAAATATCCTCTTCCCAGCGCATCATGCGGAAGAGTCCTCAACACACGGGCATCACGCATGTATTTAACCCTAGGCAGCACCCCAGGTACGCCAAAACCCAACTAACTCTTGATCACCCTCTTACCTTATTCCTTCACTGTTTTGAGCGCAAAGTCCTTCCAGGTACCTACGCCGACTCCAGCAAACTTGAACCCGCAAAGAAGCTCCAGGATCCTGTTTGGACTGAGTAACTTGCTTTGGAACATTGGCGCCGTCTGTAGGGACTTTTTCACGGCACCCTACATCTCCTTCTTGGACCCTGAAGCATTCGTGCAACCAACCAATCATCCCTGCAATCATACCTCCCAAAAACACCAAAAAAAACCTACCGTGTCCCGACCTTCAAGGAAACTCGCGGATCAGCATCCGCAGGGACCCAGGCACCTCCGTCCCAACTGCCTCTCCCTTCTCCGTCTCCTGTGGCACCACCAACTCTTATCACCCCGCCCCCTTGAACCAATCCCTCCTCCTCCGCCTAGCCCACTACATGACCAACACCAATCCATTCATGATTATCCGCCACCTACACCAGATCTTGCTGACGTGGTTAGAACTCAAGCGGAAAAGATTGCTCGTCAGCCCTACTAATATTAGCCCATGCGGACGAGGAACGGAAGAGACAAAGAGAAATCCACGCAGCAGTAGACAAAGCCAAAAATGAGGCTGAACGGAGGCAAAGAGAATGCCACAACGATGGTATTAACCGCAGTAATGGCCAAAGCCATGCGCCACCAAACGAAGAAGAACAAGAATCCGTATACAATAGGTCCGCGGAGGTGCACACTCACACCGCGAAGAAAGCACGAGCAATGCAGAGGAAGGTGAAAGGTAAGGATGCCCATCCTTTCGTCGATAAAATCCTCAGTACCATGCCTTAACAAGGATTCCGTCCACCAACCAACATGAAGCCATATGATGGAACTTCTGACCCTCAGCATCATCTAGATGTTTTTGGGCACAGGATGATATTGGATGGGGCCTCTGATGCCATTCAATGCAAATCCTTTCCCATAATCCTAAGGAAATGAGTATTGGTATAGTTGAACGCGCTCCCACCAAAGTACATCCAATGCTTTGATGACTTAACTAAGCACTTCTTGGCTAACTTCACTACACGGAGGACAAAACCTAAGACGGAAGTAAGCCTCTTAGGCGTAATCTAGAGGGGGGATGAATCCCTTTGACAGTACCTGGATTGTTTCTGTGAGGGATGTGCTCAGGTTGAAAACCTACAACCATAAACTGTGTTAATTGGCTTGACCAACAGGCTTAAAAAAGGCATCCCGTTTTCCAAAAATCTATCTGAAAGACCTCCGCGGAGTCTAATCGAGATTCAAGAGCGAGCCAAAGAATACCTCTACCAAGAAGAAGGCATGCAGGCCATCAAAAGCGACCCCTTCCGCGAAGGACCATGCGAGGGGCATATTCAAGGAGAAAATTCACCCAGCCAACTCGCGTCGTCAACCGTCCGCGGATCGACCTACCTTGGATAGTAAAGGCAGGGTGATACACAAACTACACCCCCTGAACGTGTCCCTCACCTAGCTATACAGGAAGATACAACACAAAGATGGGTTCCCGAAGCCAAAACCAATCAAGTTGCAGCCAGGGATAGATACCACCATGTTTTGCGCCTACTACGACTCATACGGACACAACACAGAAGACAACGTGGACTTGAAAAACGAAATAGAGACTTGCGTCCGCTGAGGAAAGCTCGAAAGATATGTCATCTAGGAGAGAAAACGAAAATTTGAACCCATAGAGGCTGACCGAAGACCCTACCCTAGGGATAACAGGGACAACAGAAGAAGAGAATATCACCCCGAAGACAGACGGGACAGAAGAACAGAACCCACTAGGGTCATTAATAACATTGCAGGAGGATTTGCAGGAGGAGGATCCACCAAGTCGGCCAGGAAGAGACACCTACAAAAGGTGTTACAGTTAGAGAAAGAAATCGAAACAAGTTCCGTGGAGCTCGAAACCTCCCTAGCATCACGTTTACCAGGAAAGACTTCGCGCACACTACCCAGACACACGACGATCCCATGGTGATCTCAACAACCCTAGTGAATATTGAAGTTAGAAGAGTGTTGCTGGACCAGGGGAGTTCAGCGGATATAATTTTCAGGAGTTGTTTCGACCAGTTGGGCCTAAAAAACTTAGATCTCAAACACTACCCCGTAGACCTTATGAGCTTTTTTGGGGAAACAGTCACCCAGATGGGTATGTTTCCCTTTACTTGACATTGGGACGAGAACCATCCGTCAGAACAGAGAAAGTAAAATTCTTGGTAGTCAACAAAGCATCTGCGCATGACATCATCCTGGGGAGACCCACGTTGAACGTAATCAATGCGGTCATATCCACTGTCGCCTTAACGATGAAATTCTAAATTGCAGAAAATGAAGTGGCCACTGTACACGGAGCCATGTAACTGCCACGAGATGCTATAACACCAGCCTCCAAATACAGGGTTGACAAAACAGGCAATGTATAAAGTCGCTAAAGAACGATAATCCTCAGTCGTCAGACGTGATGATAATAGAGATATTCGTAGCAAACCACTGTCAAGGATAAAGACCCAAACTCGAGGGTGAACTACAGCCTGTTCAGATCGGTCCTAACCCTGAACAGGTCACCTTCATCAACAAAACCCTCCCCCAGGAAATAAAGGACAAAATCATCGCCACTTTCTGTGAAAATGCAGATTTATTCGCATGGACAGCCTCCGACATGTCGAGGATTGATCCCACTCTCGTGGCACACAGGCTGGCCATAATACCCTGCACCAAGCCGGTGAGACAAAAAAGACGAAAAATGAGTGCGGAGAAAGTTATGGAAGTGCAGAAGCAGATACAGGCACTAAAAGACGCAGGCTTCATAGAAGAAATCATCTACACCACGTGGCTATCCAACATGGTCATGATCCCCAAACCCGGAAGGAAATGGAGGATGTGCATCGACTACACAAACCTCAACAAAGCATGCCCCAAGGACCCATATCCTTTACCGAACATCGACCTCCTAGTAGACTCGACCTTCGGGTACAATTTTCTATTATCCCCATGCACTACGCTGACATCGAAAAAATGACTTTCATAACACTCATAGGCAATTACTTTTACAAGGTAATGCCTTTTGGGTTAAAAATACGGGAGCCACCTACCAAAGGATGATGGACAAGATCTTCGCCGATGTGGCGGCGAATCTAATCGAAGTCTACGTAGACGACATAATAGTAAAGTCGCCTACGGAGAATAAAGTGACAACCAATTTGGAAACAATCTTCCGCACCTTGCGCCGCCACAACCTCATGCTAAACCCTGCAAAGTGTGCCTTAGCCATGAAAGTAGGAAAATTCCTAGGGTTTACGATAACCCAGCACATAATTGAAGTGAACCCGACAAAATACAAAGCCATTCTGAACATGAGGCCTCCAACCACAATAAAAGAACTACAAGGCTTAACAAGACGAATCGTCTCATTCAACAGGTTCATGGCGTCTTCCGCGGAAAAGGCTATCCCCTTCTTCAAACTTATGAAAAAGATGAATTCTTTTGAGTGGAGTGAGGAATACGAACGAGCCTTCAAAGGGTTCAAAGCATATCTGTCAAAACCACCCATCATGACAAAGTCGGAGAAAGACGAAACCCTATTCTTGTATCTTTTCGCGTCTGAGGAAACGGTCGCATCCGCGCTAGTAAAAGAAAAAGGACAAACCCAACTCCCCGTGTACTTCACCAGTAAAGTTTTACACGAAGCAGAAATCAAATACCAGAAGCTGGAAAAACTGGTTTTCGCCCTCCTTAACTCCGCCAGAAGATTGCGACCATATTTTCAATCCCACATCATCGTAGTCAGAACCAACCAGCCGATCAAGCAAGTACTCCAGAAGCCCGACCTAGCCGGACGCATGCTAACTTGGGCAGTGGAACTCTCTGAATTTGACATCCACTACGAGCCACGAGTCGCAATTAAAGCACAAGCAATGGTCGACTTCATCATGGAATTTATCGAAGAAATCATGACAGCAGAGACGAGCAAATGGACGTTGTATGTCGATGGAGCATCAAGTATCCGTAGAAGTGGAGCAGGATTCCTGCTTGAAGGACCCAACGACCTATAACTGGAGATGGGTGTAAAAATTGAATTCACAACCTCAAACAACCCAGCAAAATATGAAGCACAGGTTGCAGGTCCTAACCTGACCAAAGACGTCAGAGTGAGAAACCTAATAATGTGCAGTGATTCACAGATCGCCGTCGCACAAGTCAAAG
>QANU01105265.1:0-20892 GCA_003254905.1 Nissolia schottii
GTATGCTCCACAATTGGGGCACTACATCCACATTAAGATTGCGAAACTCTTCAATTAACTTTGCTTCTTGCACCATCATCTGTGCGGCATGCAAGGATTTCCGGCTTAACGCATCTGCTACCACATTCGCCTTTCCAGGGTAGTAGTTGATGCTGAAGTCATAATCTTTCAGGAATTCCATCCATCTTCGTTGCCTCATATTGAGTTCTTTCTGGTCAAACAAGTATTTCAGACCTCGGTGATCTGAAAATACCTCAAACCGCACTCCATATAAATAGTGCCTCCAAATTTTCAGCGCAAATACCACTACAGCTAACTCCAAGTCATGCGTGGGATAGTTACTCTCGTGAGGCTGTAACTGCCTTGACGCATATGCTATCACCTGGCAGTTTTGCATTAACACGCATCCTAGCCCTGCACCAAATGCATCACAGTATACCACAAACGGGGCTTGAGGATCTGGCAGCACCAACACTGGAGCGGTGGTTAATTTCTCCTTCAGTTCACAGAAACTGTCCTCGCATTTCGGCGTCCATTCCATGCTGGCTCCTTTCCTGGTAAGCTTGGTTAAGGGCAACGTGATCTGCGAGAATCCCTGGATGAATCGTCGGTAGTAACCAGCCAAACCGAGGAAACTCCGGATCTCAGTAACAGAAGTTGGTTGCTCCCATGCTTTGACTGCTTCAACCTTCGCTGGATCCACCATCACTTCATGCTTTGTCACTACATGCCCAAGGAATTTCACTTCTTTGCTCCAGAACTCGCACTTGGATAGCTTGGCATACAACCCCTTCTCTTGTAGGATCTGCAGTATCAACCTCAAATGGTTGGTGTGCTCCTCTTCGCTCTTCGAGTACACCAGTATGTCATCAATGAATACGATGACGCATACGTCAAAATAGGCACGAAAAATCCTATTCATGTAATCCATGAATATAGCAGGTGCATTCGTCAACCCAAACGACATTACCGTAAACTCATAGTGACCATAACGAGATCGAAATGTCGTCTTGGGAATGTCCTCCTTTCGCACCCGTATCTGATGATACCCTGATCGCAGATCTATCTTGGAGAACACTTGGGCCCTCTTCAGCTGATCCAGCAAATCATCAATCCTAGGCAGCGGGTATTTGTTCTTGATCGTCACCTTGTTCAGCTGCCTATAGTCAATGCACATCCTCATGGTGCCATCTTTCTTCTTTACAAACAGCACGGGTGCTCCCGAGGGCGATGCACTTGGTCGGATGAACTTCTTCTCCATTAGCTCCTCCAATTGTTTCTTCAACTCCTGTAGCTCCAACGGGGACATTCTATAGGGTGCAATAGAAATAGGACATGTTCCTGGCACTAGGTCAATTGAGAACTCCACTTCCTGCCTCGGAGGAAACTCCGGAATATCACTAGGAAATACATCAGGATACTCCTTTACCACAGGAATGTCTTCAATCTTCAATTCCCTCGGGGTAACCTCTGAAGATGTCAGGAAAATATATTCTCAATTTCCCATCGGGCAACAGTACAACATGGATGGCTCTACTCTTGGAACGGGCACGCTAACGTCATCCCCCGGAAAGATTACCAGTTTCCTGGCACAATCCAGAATCACCCGATTGGCATGCAACCAATCCATCCCTAGGATTATGTCCAATCCGACTAGGGGAAGACAAATTAAATCTGCTACAACCCATTGTTCCTGTACTCACAGCGAACAACCAAGACATGCACAACGTGTAACTAGAGGTGGTGCAGTGGGTGTAGACACATTCAACTCATATGGAAGCAATGTGAAGGGCAATTCAAGCTCCTTCGCCCTAGCCTCCGATACAAAGGAGTGAGATGCTCCCGAGTCATACAAAATATTCAAAATCTTGCCTTGAAGTAGACACTTACCCTGCAGTAGACCTTCTTCCTCCTGCACCTCTTCAGCTGCCATTGTGAATACTCTGCCCACACGTTGTTCTGGGGGGAGGGTTGGACACTCCCTTGCGAAGTGGTCGCTCCTACCACACCTATAACAGGCATTCTATCCTGCCAAACATTCCCCTGAGTGGGCCTTTCCACACTTTGGACAAGGTTGCAGTACATTCTTTCCCGGCTGCACTTTCTGGTACTGGTTTCCGCCTTGTGGCTGGGGTTGGGCTATTGGTGGCCGGGCTACTGGTGGCCCACCACTTGAGGGCACCGATTTCAACGGAGCTCCCCGTATCCCCTACTGCGGTTGTGGAGAGTACTGACTCGGGCTTCTACCTGTAAAGGGAGTGGGGAAAGGGCCCCTTTTCCTTGGTTCCCACCGTGAACTCCCCGAGTCCACAATCTTCCTCTTATTCTTGACAATCTCCAATCACTGATTCTCCTCTTCCTGTGTTAGACAACGGTTTACCAGGGTGGCATAATCTGGTAAGCCCCAGGTGTGAATGAACACTTACATCTCCGGTCTCAGCCCTTGCTGATATCTCTTACACTTCCACTGTTCACTTGGCCGAAGCTGGTATGTGCTGCAGTACCGGCATAACCGCTCAAACTTGGATGTGTACTCGGCCACTGACATCGTCCCCTGCTTCAACTCCAGAAACTCTGTCTCCTTACGGTCTTGCAATTCTTGGGGGAAATATTTCTCCATAAACATCGCCGTGAATTGATCCCATGTGACGAGAGCTACCTGTTGCTCCAAAGGGAGTCTAGCTATTTCCTACCATTCACCTGCTGCTCCCTCTAGCTGCCTAGCTCCAAACTTCACCTTCTGTGCCTCTGTACAGGCTATGTCCTCAAAGACTTGTTCCATTTTCCTGATCCAGCTATGGACAATATCGGGATCCATTACTCCTTCAAATTTCGGCGGATTCGCCTGTGTGAATTGGATGTACTTCTGACCATCTACCTCTTGCGGTGTCTGTGGGGCGTTCCTTTAGGTTAGTGCGGCTGCTATCTGAGCATTCGTGCGGACCATTTCCAGAAGGATGTCTGCAAGGTCCCCCTATTCATGGTTACGTTGTGCTGGATCCCTACGCAGCGGCATGGCTAGTCTTTGTACCTGCACAAATCCCGAGTTGATCAGTCTCAGGAGAGGCTAATACACTTAACATAGCACATACAACTTAGTAGAGTCATGCACCGTGATCATGCTCAAAAGCATAGTGCAGCTCAGCCTCAAGCTCTTTAAGGACTAAATTACTCTGATACCAAATGTAACCCCCAAGCTAGCTAGCCTACGCTTAAGTTGCAAGCTTGCTGGCTAAGTTGTTATCTGCTCTGGTGGGGATAGTACTTAGTCCCAATTGTACATTGAATATATTGTTACCCAAAATATGGACCAGATTAAAATTTTCTTTGTACGTTGCATAGAGTAAATTAGGATACTTATCACGTAAGAGCATACATTGCGCACAGAAACAAAGCATGCTTAAGCAGTAGAATATGGAAATATTTAACACATGCCATAATTACAAAATTTGGTCCATCATACATTCATAAACAAGTACATAAGTTGTAGTTTAAGTAGTAAGTACCAAAAGTCACAAAACAGTGCATATATACATATACAATCTACTAACTACCAGTCTAATCTCCTGCTGTCTGGTCCTGGGGTGTCTCCTCCTCATACTGCTCCGCTCCCTGTCCTTCATCATAACCTGGAGTCATGGATGAGTAGGGTGAGAACACAGCGTCCTCAGTGGAAAACCTTAGGGATTAGGGACTTGTTTTTCCTCATACAGGCTCCAAGCCGCTCAGGGATTTCTAGGTGTTACAGTTATACTATCACCCTATTGATTTTAAGATCCGTACTAAGCCTGAGCATCATTTTCTAATTAGCTAAGTGACTGGGGAACCTACTCTTCATTACTAAGTCATCTGTTCTCTATCTTACTTCCTAAGTCACACATAATCACATATTTCACATAATCACATAATCACATAACAAGCTTCAGTGCGCATCCACTTATAACCGTGCCCATTTTAATTATAAGCTTCTTTGCACCTCCACTTATGTACAGTTATATCACGTAGAGCACATACTTCAAGCTCAACCCCCCCGTAATGGTGGCCTACCGCCACAGGCTTCCTTAGTGTCTCAGTACCATGAGGACTAGGCCGCGCTAAACCTCAGTAGCTCACGATAGGTGAATCCATCCTTATGCTAGGGATGGCGAGGGGACCCTACCCCCTCCTTATGCTAGGGACAAGGCATGCCCAGGGTTCAACTTGCCTTTCCTGTTGGCTCCACGCACAGCTAGGAAAAGATTTCCTTTTTCCTTCCTTTCCTTTTTCCTTTTTGGGACTTAGTGACGCAATGCCCTATTCCTTTTCCTTTCCTTTCCTTTCCTTTCTTTCGCTTTTTCCTTTCCTTTTGTAAAACCGTTTCCTTGACACATAATCACATATCACATTCATCAATACAGTTCATTCCAGTCCCAATTTATATGCCTTAAACATAAATCCTTAGTTCATAACATTTCTCATACCTTAGAAAGCCTTAAACGTAAATCCGTAATTCATAACATTTAACATACCTTAGTAAAATCAGTAGATCCATGGATAATTGCAAGCAGTATAAAAAGTGGAGATTTTGTTCAGAAAATGACAAGTTTTCGAAAAAAGGAAATATGTCTTCGTTCAGGCCACTCAGCGCCTAGGGTATACCGCTCAGCGCTGAAGGCCGCTCAGCGGCATCACTGGCCGCTCAGCACTCACAGGCCGCTCAGCGAAAACCCGGGCCGCTCAGCGGGTCCTGACGAATTTTAGCTCCTAATTCTTGCAATTTTCCATGTTCTACAAGGTTCCTAAGCATCAATCCTTAGAGCATTTCTTCCATCATTTCTAACCAATTTCTGACAGCCATAAACATATTTTCAAGCTTCCAAAAATCATTTCCATAATCAAGTTCATGCTTTCCTAAACTATGTTCATGTAGCAAATAGCATCTCTAGCACATAGAACACATATCCACATAACTTCCATAACCATTCATCAAAGAGGATAAACCTAGCAAGAACCTAACCTATCCTAGCATACATATCACACAATTATCATCAAACATCTTAAGCCACATAGACAGTGAAGTCAGGTTTACCCACGTTTTCCCCAGCTCCGACGGTTCCTGCTTGCTCCTAGCTTGCTTGGCTTCCTCCTAGCTCCTCTTGGCCGAATTTGCTGCAGCTTTCCTTAGGTTTTTGAAGTGATTTTCGTGGTCTAGGGTTAGGGGGTTCCTGGAGGAAGTGAACTGGGCCTAGGGCAGGCGGTGTCTAGGTCTCCGGTTTGACGGAACAGCAGTCGATCGGCAAACGGACAGAGTTCTGACAAGGTTTCTAATTTTTCTCTTCATTTTTGATTTTTGGGGGGTATTTATAGCCCAAGGGCTGATGCCCCTTTTACCATGTTGCCCTTGGCCCCAAAATTACCAAAATGCCCTTTTTATTAAATTTGCTAATTATTTAATTAGTTTGGATAATACTAAGGTCAAATCAAGTCACATCAAGGCATTTTTAATTATTTTTCTTGATAAATCTGCCTCCCCCACGTGCTGAATCAGATTGGGCCCCACCCCAGTCCCGTTTTGCTCGTTTTTGATCGTTCGCAATCCCGGTGCGTCGCGCACGGTCGTCTGAAAAATATTCTGCTTATACCGTTGCGATCCTCTAATTTCCCTCTTCCTAAGAGTACTATTCTTAGAAGGTGTTTGTGATTTTTTTTCCGGAGGAGTATTTTTCACAAATACCTTTAATACATCGTTAAGCTCCCGCGTCTGCGGACAACCGTTCCGCTTGCGGTTTCGCTATCTCCTAAACTTCCCAATAAGGTTGTGGGACTAACCTAAGGTATGTGGGACTTCCTTCCGATACAAGTTGGATTTCCAGAGACTTGAGACTCTCTGCTCAGTTCTACTGGCTAGACGGGGTTAAATGGGACTGTTCTAGTGTCTGCGAAATCGTCCGAAACTGAACCGATTTCCATTTTTCTGGCACTTTTAAGTTTTTCATCCATTCCTAGGGGTCGAGAGGAATTATTTGAGCGTCAGCAGAATTTATCAAATCCCAACATAATAATTTCTACTGGCCTTTACAAGTTAAGTCACATAGTCAACTCAGCGAACAGTCTACTAGCAGTTATTTAGGAAAATTTTCACTAAGAAAGGAGCGGGATGTTACAGCTATATGATTAGGATTATCCCCTTTCTTGGCACGTCCATAGGACAAGCCCCTCACCAGTCCAGCAAGATGGATTGGTCACTGATGTTAACGCAGGTTTAAGACCTGTTTTTATGATGAAAAGAAAGAAAGGAAAAAAGAAAGAACGAAAAGATGAATGTTTGAGGACATGACGTCACAAAGTCCCACAGAATGTTCAGCAGAACACTCCTGGTAGCGTCGTAAGGGCATGCCAGGGAGTGAAGGTACATTTCTCGGTCGCGTCGAGAGGGTAGGCCGAGGAAAGCATGAGTCCATGCATGGTCGCATGGAGAGGACCGACCCCTCGCCATCCCAGTGGATGGTTATTCCTATTGATTATCGATAAATTATGCTAGATGCAATTTGTGGTTTGCTACCACAAAGGTTAGAGCGCTGCCTAGTCGTCATCAATATGGAAGTTAGAAGCAGGTTATAACCGAACGGGGCGACAGTCCCACGGTATACAAAGGTGGAAGGACATAAAGAACTAAGAAGGATACGACCCTGATCCACTAGTTTGACCGGGAAGCATAAGAGAATCCCAGATCCCCTCATGCATAAGATATGTGATGTATGTATATATTATGTATGTAAGTATGGCTGTCAAACGGGCTGACCCGACCTGTTTATGGCCCGCGGACCTAAACGGCCTGGGCCAAAAATATGCCTATTTTTAGGGTCCGGCTCGTTTATGGTCGGTCCACCGGCCTGAACGAGCCGGCCCGCCAGCCCGTTTATTTTTTAAAAAAATTCAAAAAATTCAAAAAAATTATAAAAAAATTTCACGGGCTCACGGGTCAATCCGCGGGCCTAAACGGGCCGAGCTTAAATGGGTCGGTCCAATTTTTTTTCAAATTTTCGCGGGCCTATTTTTTGCATGTAAAGTCCGTCCATTTAACAGGGTAAACGGGCCGGGCTCATTTTGACAACCCTATATGTAAGTATGTGTAGCATCGGCCTATACGAACATTGCAGACCACGCGAGCATGTGATCAGACATCATGTGACTTAAGCGAATAAAATTAATAAGCACGAACCCATAGGTAACACAAAGATTAGAGATCCCCAGGCACCTAGTAAAATAGATAAAGCTACTCAGGATTTAGATAAACGATAATAACCAGTAGGAATCTAGTATGCATGAACACTTAGAGATCTCCTGAGTGGCCTGGATCATAACCGAGATAATGAGAAATTTCCTAAGCTAAAGGTATCCCACTGAGGACGAAATGTTCTCACCCCCACTCATTTATGATTCCAGGAGCGGACGAGGGTTACGTGGAACAACAGGAGGAGCAGTGAAAGATGGGTACATGAAGCAGACGCTTGAGAGGACCTGACATGAAGAATTTTGGGGATGGTCTAATACAGTTGTGCATTAGTTATCCCTTAAATTTTGTGTTTGGACAATGTATTTTGACAGATATGTCATGTATATATTAACTATTGCAATACTTATGTGAATTCTTGTAAATATATGTGATGGACCATGTGCTTATTATTATCCGATTGCGCTATGTTTGATTAATAGTCGTAAGCCCAAGGCTCTATCGTTTGTATTTTATATCTACTGTTCAAGTGTGGCTCGTATTTTATGAAATAAACCCTGAAAAGAAGAAGTTCCTTATTTTCCTTAATCAAGTATTTCTGAAATTAATCAAGGACTATAAGTATTCCCACAAAGTACTTAACAACCTAGTGAGCATTGTCTACGACTTAAGCGTAAGCAGTTAGCTAGGATGTTACACGAATAGCATAGCACTCAGTGATATTATGTTTTATTAGGGTTTAATAATTTAACTTTCATTGTGTTCTAGTCCTAATTCCTTGTACAACATCAAAATTAATAAACAAAAACAATTTTTTTAAAGTTTTTTTATTTTAAAAAATTAATATTTTAAGTTTTTAACTCAAAAAAGGATTTTTTTTATTAAAAAAATCAATTAAAAAAATAGAACCAGGGCAAAATTGCTTAATTAGACCAGCCAAGGATCTAGTTCCTAGTTGGACTGATCAGACCAGCCAGTCCAGTTCGATTTTCTCAACATTGGTTATTTACCAGAATCAGTAGGGGCACGACCAGCACAACAGCGTCTTGGGTATGGATACTGCTCTGATCCTCCAAGCATTGGTCTGACGAACTCAGGTGCTTAATATAGGTATCCAAGATCGTTGTTGCAACCCGAGTCCTAAATGACGCAATTATTACTTGTTGCGATTAGTGTACTTGCTAGCTCTAGAAAAATTGCATTAGGTACGCAGTGTATTGCTGTAGGATTGTTGTAGCGGTCTGCTTGCCCCCATTTTTTTGTTTAAATGGGTTGTTACAATCTACCTCGTTATGATACTTGAACCTCTTAATGTCACGTGACTCGCGGAAAAACATAGACGTGCTTAGACACGACATGGCTGGAATGAACATACATGAGATTATGACATATTGACACATAAACATTCACAAAATCTTAACACACATACACATAAGAACACATGACATACAATTCACATAAGGAATACTGACGTGGAATACATGACTACAATATACCTATCAATGTGGTGTTCATTTGCTTATCATTTTGACAGGTTAAGCAATAGAGGTGTGGTATGCCTTCAATGCCATCGATGCACTCCTCGATTACCTGGTCCTCTACCATTGTTGTTTCTATCAGTTTACATCATGTTATCGTTCTGAGGTGCTAATTGAAATGTCTGAGTGAAAATATAGGGTTGTACCGAACCTTGACTTGGAACTCCTACCAAGAAACTAAACTATTACATAAAATATCCTTGAAAATAAAATACTAAAAATAAATAATGCTTAATGGTTCTTGCCTTTGTTCAAATGGAGCAATCTAACATATTGACTAAGCTAATAATAACTGAAAACTACTCTACTGCAAAGTGAAGTTTACCAAGTTCTGAATTGCTGGAATCTATTAGAGCAGAAAAGTACCCTCGTCAATGTTATCTGAAAAACAACATTAATGAGGGGTGAGTCATTTCTCAATGAATGATATACCCGACGACAACTTGAGATATTTCACAAACATGAAACGCGTATGCAATACATATATAATATCAATAAAAAAATGTTATATAGTTTATACTACATTCATAAAAACATTTAAAACATAATTATAGTTGTGAGTTCACTAGAAAGACGAATCTGAGCAATATGATTTAGCTATTCGTGATAATGTCCAAATCTCACGGTCTTTTCCTATTTTACATGATACATGACACTAGGCCTCATGGGATGACTATGTTTAGGTTTATGATCTTGCCCTAATTATTCTATATGTCTAAAACCTACCCTATGTGATCGTACAGAGTATATCATGATCAACGTGGACTGTCACTGACGTACAGTTCTATCCTATATGTACTCCATGAAAATGATGCAACGTAAAATCATAACAAATGATAATTGAAACTAATAACAAATTATAACTAACTTGTTCGTAAACATTCATTCACATGTAACATGACATATTTAATGCATAAAGATCAATGGTCTCACATAATTCTAAAATAATTTTCATGAGTTTCTAAAACTAGCTTCATAAATATTTTCATAAATAACTAATTTCATAAACATTTAAAAGAAAATAATAAGTTCATCCTCCTAGAGTTTCATAAAAACATGCATAGTAAAATAATTTCTAAAGTTAATAAATGGTCTGAAAATAGACCGTGAAGAAAGCCACTCACCTGGAATGACAGACAACTGGGGAAAACTAATGCAGAGAGCTCTTAAGCATGGACACCCTATATGGAGGCACTATTTCCCCACAAGAAAATAAAACTACAGTTGAGAGAAAGTTCAAGTTAAAAGCACAACCTTCAAGAGTTTTTTGAGTGAATTAGAAAGTAAAAACACTTAGGAGAGGGTTCTATTTATAAAGGAAACATGACTTCCCTCCAAGTCACTGATCGCACCGCTACAACACTAAACCACCATTGCAGCAGTTTGGTATGCAGTGTATTTGTAACACCCTAGGTTAGCAGCTTATGCTTAAGTCATAATCTGCGTCTGCTAGGTTGTTATCTGCTGTGTGGGAATACTGGTAGTCCCTAGTTTCTTTTAGAAAATAGTTTACTTATCTCAAATTAGGGACCCATTGTTTTTTCTTTCTTGATTGCAAGTAGCGTTTAAGCATTAAAGTAGAGCCAGGCGCAGGAACTATACCATATGTTCCATACAGACGAATAATGCAAATCATAAATAAACGCGAGCAGCATTAATCATACATAACCAAGATCAGGCAATCAAACACAAGGCTCAATAGGGTCCATAAAAAGCGATATATACATATTTCAAAGAAATAGATACAAAGTCATAATTATACATTATCATGGTCTATACCTAATTAAATACCCCTACTACATAATGTACATCCATATACATATACAGCAACTACAGTCAGCAGAAATACATATAACTACAACTACAAGCAAAACAAGCTGGTCCGAAATACAGGGGGTGCAGAATAAGCTGGTCACTCCTCGTCATCGTCCTCCTCTAGGGAGACTGTCTCCGTAGGCTCCTCCTCCCCGTCCGATGAGCGGTCCGAGACATCTGGCAGATCCCGGGATCCCGTGGACGGTCCCGCCTCGCTATCGTGTGTGCGAGGTGCCAGACGATGGCCGTATACCTGCGTCACGCGCATCCGAGCTCCTTTCTTTTTTGGCTTCGGCGGTCGCAGTCTCACGGACACTGGGTCCGCCTCTACATCCTTCTCGTACGGGGGTGCCTCGCCATCTGCTGGAGGGGCTGGCTCAGTCGGTGCTGGGGGTACTGCTCGGAGAGGAACGGGGTCGTGCACTACCAAAACTGACCAGTGTTCAGTCTCGACCCCTGTCTCGGGGTGTACGTCCCTAAAGATGCTGTGGATGATTCGTCTCCTCCTCGGTGGCGGTGTAGTCATCAGCCTCTCCTGAAGACATAAGTGAGTGGGGGTGAGAACGGTTGGTTCCCAGTGGATAACTATAGGGTCGTGAGGTCTGGTTACTCAATTAAGCTTCAGGCCACCCAGGAGTTCTCTATGTGTTCATGCATCTAGACATTACCTACCATTTATTTATGGCCTAAGGTCCTAGGCAGCTTTATCTAATTACTAGGTGACTGGGATCTCTAATCTTTATTTACCTAGGACTTCGTGCTTGTTTATTGGACTCGCGGTGCTACTGTGACCGTCTCGTACGTGTCTCACGGACGGCTTACCCAACATACATACATAATTATGTAGATATGCACATACATACATTCATATACAGTTACAGTAAAATCATGCATGAGGGACTTGGGGTTTCTCTTACGCGCCTGTGGCTGCGTCCTTTTCGTTACTGGATGTCCACACCCCCTTGCTGATCGCGGGACCGTCGTCCCTATACACCCGCAACCACTTAAAACCCGGCCACAAGTGGCATGGTGGGAGTGTACCCTGGTGGTAGCACTGGCAGGCGAGGGCTCGTATGCGTCCGAGGTATGAGGACGACTTCTCGGCACCCTAACTTTGTGGGCAACTTTCTGGGGTTCCTTGGGACATGAAATGCAACTGTCCGAACCTTGTGGACATCATTCTTATCTTTTAATGCAACTATCCAAACTTTGTGGACATCATTCTTGTCTTTTAACCATCATGACGTAAAAGCTCTTATTATGTTTCTTTACTTTCTGCTCTTTTTCTCTGGGTTGAAACCCCCGTTCAGATCATTGTCTGCGTGTCATCATCATAAACTAGTTCTACTCATTAGACTAGAAAGGGGCTTGTCAGTGTGACGTGACAAGAGAGGGATTCCTATTATATAATTAAGTTATCACTTCGGGCTACACCGACCCTCGGTGGCCGGGGCCCTTCTTTAAACAAAATTGGTTCCCTAAATTAGATTACCGTCTTTGCACATTAGTTCATTTAATTCTAGTGATCTATGGGTGCCCTAAACCCTGTGGCAACCCTCCCTCATGATGCATGCACTTCTTGGTTCTCATGATTCATTCTCGTTCTTTCCCTCCGTGTCTTATCGTGAGGTAACCATCCGTCCTTCCCTGAATCAGGGCTAATCATACTGGGCTGCTTGGACAACACTAACCAGCACCCTCGGATCCCTCGGTCGCTCAGCGTACAGGCCCCCGCCGCTCAGCGTTGTAAGCTCTGGCCGCTCAGCGCAAGGTTCCCATCGCTCAGCGATCCGAGTTCACACCGCTTAGCGCCAGGCTCCCCTTCGCTCAGCGCTGGCCCGGTTCCCCAAAAGTCATGTGTCAGCCTTATCCACTTACATGGCCACGTCACAGATCGCTCAGCGGTATGCTCGGTGCTCAGCGGTCTGCCCTGTCACGTGGGCCACGCAAGGTTTGACTCCGGTCAAAAGTACTGTGCAACGCTAGGCCGCTCAGCGCCCTGGGGCGAACAACACCCAAACCAAAGCTAAAATAGCAAGGTTTCCCATGTTCTTTCCTCACTCCTTTCAAGTTCTTGGGCATTAAACATACATCATTTTTACCTATTATTCACTCCCTATAACATCATAACCATGTTTTCATAAACTAAGTCCTAACCAAACATTTCTAACATCATGATCACATACACAATCACACACACCTAAACATAAACAAAAGCACACCAAGGGAGGTGGCCAGACTATGTTACCCACCTCCTATGGCTGGTCTTGAGGAAGAGGGTAGCAAGAAAAAGTGATCTTGGAGTCTTAATCGTAGTCCAAGCTTTGGTTGGTCTTTGGTCAGTTCGATCGGTTGACGAACAAACAGAGTTTCTGTAGTTTATGAAATTTTTGGTGAAAATTTCTGCCATGGATGGGCTATTTATAGCCTCCATGCTGCCCCATAAAATTACCCTTTTACCCTTCTTATTAATTACAATAATGCCATTATCTATTTTCATTTTTATTTAATTTAATCAAAAGATAAATAAAACATCACATCATGACTAGTAAATGAATTAAAAATTATTTTTCAAACCAATCTGAATCCCCACGTGATGCAATCTGATTTCCTTTTTCTCCCGGTTCCGTTTCGCTTGTTTTTTATCGCTCGCAGTATCGGTTCATCGCGCACGGTCGTCTGAAAAATATTTCGTTTGAACTGTCACGATCCTTTATTTTCCCTCTACCCAAGATTATTAAAATTAAAAGCTGTTTGTGAATTTTTCTCCGGAGGGGTATTTTCACAGATACCTCTTTTACATCGTAAAATTACAACGGCAAACACTCGCAGCTGGGCTGTCTGCGAGACTTCCTACAGCGATTACCCCCATATCCTAGGGGCATTTGACTTGTCTGTTTTACATCCTAACCCACCCTAATTCATGCTTTAGAAATTAATTATGTCTAATTTCGGTGATTATTTCTCTAACAGGAACGCGGGATGTTACATTCCACCCCCCTTAGAAAAATTTCGCCCACGAAATTTAAGTGGAGGCTAGGACGTACCTTCGAACAGCTCAGGATAGGCTCGTCTCATGTCCGCGTCCAATTCCCAAGTCTGGTCTTCACAAGCTCCATTTTCCCACAAGATGCGCACCATCTTGACTTCTCTATTCCTAGTTGTGCGAGTCTTAGATCCACAATGCGTCGAGGCGTCATCGGTAGAGATAGATCCTCCCGTGGTTGCACTTGATCTGTCTCCAAATTGTGATCAGGCGACGAGTTGTACTTCCTCAGCTGGGAGACATGGAACACGTTATGGACATAAGCCAAATGTGGTGGAAGAGCTACTCGGTAAGCAATAGGTCCAATTCGCTCAAGAATCTGAAACGACCCTATGAATCTGGAGCTCAGCTTCTTGACCTTGAGGGATCTTCCAAGTCCAGTAGATGGCGTGATCTTCAAAAATGTAACTACAGATAGCAACCTAAGAGGGGGGTGAATTAGGTTTTTCTTGTTTTTCTCAGATTTTGGTTCTTTGAGAGATATGAAACCCTAATCCCCAAATTTGGAACAAGACCCAGCAATAACCGAATAATTGATAATGTTAAATTCAGCGGAAATTGTAAATTGCTGAATGTAAAAGTGTAGGGATAAGAAAGATCACACCGGAGAATTTATCCTGGTTCACCTTCAACAACCGAAGGCTACGTCCAGTCCCCTGTTCTGAGGCAGGGTTTTTCCACTATGTAATCTTGTGTTGTGTACAACCTCACACCCGAGGCACTTACACCGACAACTACAAGAGAACACAACCGTTCCCCTGGTTACACAATGCCTTCACCGAACACTACGGTGATGATCAGAATACACACCGAAAACCACGGTGTTTACAACAACCAATTGTTTTTGAAGAAGATTTTATACAATGGCTTTGTAACAATCCTAAACTCAGGGAAGGATAATCCTGAATAGAAAGCACTTAAAGATATGAAAGTTATGGCTCAATGCTTTTCTGAGTTTTGGATTGAAAAGGACTTTGAAAGTTTTGATCAGAACTTTGATCAGAACATGTAAAAATTGCAAGAATTAATGAAAGAATGGAGTTCTGATGGTGTGTCCTTGGTTCTGCACGAATTCTGCATTATATAGGCAGTGGTGCCTGTTCATGAACCAATGCCAGAGCATATGATGCAAAACAACGCATTGTTTCATGAAAAAACACACCCATTCGAGCATGTAATCGATTACTATAGAGTGGTAATCGATTACACACAACAAACGGCCATATTTTCAAATTTCAAAAGGTGGTAATCGATTACTGCGGGTTGGTAATCGATTACACACTTCAAAACTTGAATAATTTTGAATTCAAAGTGCTGGTAATCGATTACACAAGCATGGTAATCGATTACTCATGCAGAAACCGAGTTTAAGTGTTTGAAACCCTTTGAAAAATGTTGCCAAATGCTTTTAGGGTTTAGAAATATGTTAGACATGTTTATGTTGAAAAACTTTGAGCCATTGACCTTAACATCTTAACATGTGCTAACTATTGACACTAGGGTTAAATCTTGAACCTTTAATGTTGTGCAGCTTGAGCCTTGAGGTTCTTTGATCTTGATCAAGTCTTCCCTTTTTCTGCTTTTTGTTGGTGTTGTTGTCGTCATCAAAACCACGCCATCAATGGTCAGAGGAAGAGTCTTCTTCACATTCTCCCCCTTTTTGATGATGACAAAACATCCTTTGAAAATTGAAGATTGTTTCATTGTATTGCTCCCCCTGTGTTTTTGACTCTGGCCTTTCTTGGTTTTTGGATAATTTCTCCCCCTGTATAAAAACAGACCAAGCACAACCAGACAACACAGAACCTTTCTCCCCCTTTTTGACATCATCAAAAAGAAGAAAAAGGAACACAGCAGATACACAATACAGACAATATACAGTATATGTAACAAAATCTAAAGCACTTGAATGGAAGCAAAATAATTTACATAATCATAAACATTAATTGAAAACTAAACAAATTGTTCAACTAAAGCAAGGGAAATACTAAGCTATTACAATAATAAGAAAGCCAAAGGAAAAAGTCAATCCAAACAATACAACCATCATAAAACAAATATAAAATCCTAAGTCATGAAATTACAGATCAGTGTCACTAGGAAAATTAAGATGATCAAGAGAGACGTCATTTTGAATTTTGGCGAACTCTTCAACTTGTTTGGCTAGCCGCTCAATGTCGCCACGCAGATCGGTATGAATAGAATCAATACGACCATCAATGTGGTCAAAACGAGCAGTGTGGGCGGCCTGCATATGATCCAATCTCTCTAGGATCATCTGGAATGGGCTATCTGAACTGAAGGAGGGTGGCGGAATAACCGGAGCAGAAGATGAAGCAGATGTGGATGGCGGTCGAGGAGGAGTAGAGTCTCTTGAATCTGCCTTGTGCCTGAACACCCCATCGACATCCTTGTAAATCCCCAGCTTAGGTAGAATGTCAGTATCGATCTTCTGAGACTTGACATCCACCTTCAAAGTAAATTCTCCTGCAACTGGCACACCATAGTTCTGGAATATCTGAGAAATGGCAGGCGCATATGGTAGTGCCCCAGCACGGTCACACTGCAGGAGCATATGTTGCTGAACCAAATAAGCCCAGTTAATCTTTTCCTTAGTCTTCAATCCATACATAATCTGTAATTCGAGATCACTGATTTGGGCATGGTTTGAAACCTGAGGCAGAAGAACGTAACTTAAGAAATAGTGCAGCAATCTGTCACCAGCAGTTAAGGGACCAACAGGCAGGATGTCCCTTGAGCGTGCAGACTCTAACCTTTGACGTTTCTCTTGGAGTTGTGCCTCTGAAAAGCGACACAAACTCTGATAGAACGTCTTCCTGTTGAAGCCTTGCCATGGGCACAGAATTTCAGAACTCAGTTTTCTTCCCTCATAAGGAAGTCCCAGACAATTTCCCAAGTCTTCCAGAGACATAACAATATCAATTCCTTTTACTTGAGAAACTAATTTATTATTCAGGAATTTCAGATTGCAGTAGAAAACTTTAAATAATTCAGGATAATATGAGCCATGTAGAGCAATGAAGTCTGAAATTCCTTGATATTCAAACATCTCAGGAAACTCTAAACCAGTAGAGGAGAAAGAATTGAGGATACCGTATTTGGAATTTAAAATTGGGCACTCCAAGAAGTAAGACAAAAACCTTTTCTTCTGTTCCTCTGTAGTCAAAAGCTTGGAGATGTTTAGGGGGTCCAGTCCATGGCCAACATTCTTGGTTCGTGCTCTTTTGGAACCTGATGCAGAGCCTGAGGCAGCCATTGATGCACAAAGAGGAGAGTTCGATTTTGAGTAGATGTGCTTTGGTTTTGGTGAGGAATGAGAAAAGAATGATGCGAAAATCGTTCTTGAAGGAGATGGAAGCAAGAACTAGAAAGGATTTGGAAGCCAAGAAGCCAAACCACACAGTTTTGGTGAAGATTTGTTGAAGGAAAAAGAGAACAATGGAGAAGAAGAGGGAGTGTCTTCGGAGAGGAGAAGAGATAAAATGGCTAATCGATTACTAAAGTGGCCAAAGAATGAATAAAAATTAATATAGCCAGCCAGTAATCGATTACCAAACTCCCATAATCGATTACAAACTTTGAAATTTTAGCCTTGTAATCGATTACTGACCTCTGTAATCGATTACATAAGTGACAAATGTGAGGGAGTAATCGATTACATCGATTTGTTAATCGATTAACAACCCTTGTAATCGATTACTTGCATGAGTAATCGATTACAGCAAGCAGTTTTGCCATTTTTGAATAAATGGAACTGCCTGTAATCGATTACCACGGGTGTGTAATCGATTACAAGCCCAAAAAAATTCAAAAAATTTTAAATTTTGAAAGCATTTAACGTACAAATTTATCAGATATAACATTTTCACTTCTGAGACTATGCAAGCAGCACAACAGACATCCAATCACATATATACAGTCAATAATGGATGATTTTAAGATGTATCAGTCTCGTCCAGAATTCCCAACTCTCGTCTGATTTTGTAAAAAGATTCTTTTCCCAATGGTTTTGTTAATATGTCAGCAAGTTGATCATGTGTTGCCACAAAATTTAGTTCTACTTCCTTTTTCAACACATGATCTCTTAGAAAGTGATGTCTTATGTCGATGTGTTTTGTTCTAGAATGAATTACAGGATTCTTGGTTAAGTTGATAGCACTTGTGTTATCACAGTTTATAGGAATGCAGCCCAAGTCTAGACCAAAGTCTTTTAATTGTTGCTTAAGCCACAAGACTTGTGCAAAGCAACTGCCGGCCGCAATGTACTCAGCCTCAGCAGTGCTTAAGGCAACACAAGCTTGTTTCTTGCAAGACCAAGAGACAAGAGCATTCCCTAAAATGTGACACGTACCACTAGTACTTTTGCGTTCGATTTTACAACCCGCCAAATCAGAATCAGAATAACCAATTAACCTGCATGTGCTACCTCTAAGAAACCACAATCCGACATTGACAGTGCCTTTCAAATATTTTAGAATTCTTTTCATAGCACTCAAGTGGGATTCTTTTGGAGATGATTGAAAACGGGCACACAGGCAAACACTAAACATAATATCGGGTCGACTAGCAGTTAAATATAGTAAGGATCCGATCATACCTCGATATTTTGTTTCATCAATGGGCTTTCCAGATTCATTTTGATCTAAATATGTACTTGATCCTATTGGTGTTGCTACTGCTTTGCAATCATCCATCTTATATTTTTGCAACAGTTCTTTGCAAAATTTTGATTGGTTAATGAATGTTCCATTCTTAGTTTGCTTAATTTGCAAACCAAGAGAGAAATTCAATTTACCCATCATGGACATTTCAAATTCTCCTTGCATGAGATTTGAAAACTCCTTGCATAAAATCTTGTTAGTTGAACCAAATATTATATCATCAACATAGATTTGAACTAGTAAAGTATGACTTTCAGTTCTTTTTATAAAAAGAGTTGTGTTAACTTTACCTTTCTCAAATCCTTTTTCAAACAAAAATGTACTTAACCGGTCAGTTTGCTCTGGGAGCTTGTTTAAGGCCATAAAGTGCCTTCTTGAGTTTATATACATGAGAAGGTTTTTTAAAGTCTTCAAACCCAGGAGGTTGTCGAACATAAACTTCCTCTTCTATATAACCATTTAAGAATGCACTTTTGACATCCATTTGGTATAGTTGAAAATTTAGTGAACAAGCATATGCCAAAAGTAAACGTATTGCTTCTAACCTGGCCACTGGAGCATAGGTTTTGTCATAATCAATTCCTTCTTCCTGATTGTATCCTTGTGCCACCAATCTTGCCTTGTTTCGCACAATGATGCCATTTTCATCTAATTTGTTTCTGAACACCCACTTTGTACTGATGATTTGTTTTTCTTCGGGGGCAGGTACAAGTGCCCATACTTCATTTCGAGTGAACTGATTAAGTTCATCTTGCATGGCAAGTACCCAGTGTTCATCTTTTAGTGCATCATGTACTTTGGATGGCTCGATTTGTGATACAAACGCCATGTGTAAGCAAGCATCGTTGAGTTTTAATCGTGTTGTGACCCCTCTTGATATATCACCAATGATTTTGTCAATTGGGTGATCTTTGTGTGTTCTCCATTCCTTGGATAGATCATCCTGAACTGGCTCTTCTACTTGATCATCCTCAAGATTGTTTTCTCTTTGGATTTGATCAGAGTTTCTTGGAATAAGATCTTCACTTTCATCATCATCTAAAGAAACAACTTTTTCCTCCTTGGAGGTGTTAGTTTCATCGAAAAAAACATGAATAGATTCTTCAATAGTATGAGTTCTTTTATTGAAGATGCGATAGGCTTTGCTTGAAAGTGAGTAACCAAGAAATATACCTTCATCTGCTTTTGCATCAAACTTACCAAGGTTGTCTTTGCCGTTGTTCAGAACGAAACATTTTGTGCCAAAAATATGAAAGTGTGCAATATTTGGCTTTCTACCCTTGAACAACTCATATGGAGTTTTCTTTAGAAAAGGTCTAATAAGAACTCTATTAGAAACATAACAAGCCGTGCTAACTACATCTTCCCAGAAATACTTAGGCAAATTTGTTTCACTTAGCATAGTTCTTGCTAGTTCTTCAAGAGATCTATTTTTCCTTTCCACAACTCCATTTTGCTGAGGTGTTCTAGGAGCGGAAAAGTTATGAGAGATACCATGTTCACTACAAAACTCTTCAAAAGATGCATTTTCAAACTCACCACCATGATCACTTCTACTTGATGCAATTTTCAATGACTTTTCATTTTGAATAGTTTTAGCAAATCTTTTGAATGCATCACAAGCATGATTTTTGTGTGATAAAAACAGAGTCCAAGTAAACCTTGAGAAGTCATCAACAACTACAAGACCATAATAGTTTCCTCCGAAACTCTTTGTCCTTGATGGACCAAATAAGTCCATATGGAGTAACTGGAGAGGTCTAGTAGTTGAGACAACATTCTTAGGTTTAAAAGAAACTTTGGTTTGCTTTCCTTTTTGACATGCATCACACAATCTATCTTTAACAAATTTGATCTTTGGTAAACCAATAACTAGATCATGCTTGACAAGTTTATTTAAGTGATCCATGTGAATATGTGCTAAACGTTTATGCCATAGCCAACAATCATCATTGCTTTTTACCATTAGGCATGTATTTTTAGATGATATATCTTCTAGTGAAATCATGAAAACCTTGTTAACTTTGTATCCGGAAAATTTCTCTTCTTGGGTTTTCTTGTCTTTCACTACACATATATCATCTTCAAATCCAACTATGAGACCTTTGTCACATAATTGGCTAATGCTAAGCAGATTGTGTCCTAAGCCTTCAACATATAGCACATTTTCAATGGTAGTTTGAGGAGGCGTACCTATTCTTCCAATGCCAATTATTCTTCCTCGTTCGTTGTTGCCATAGGTTACGAATCCTTTGTTTCTTGGCATAAGAAACGAGAACTTTGTTTTGTCTCCCGTCATGTGTGAGGAACAACCACTATCAAGATACCATAAGTCACTTGCCGTCCTCATACATATCTGCAAAACAATTTAGAAATAATTATAAGGTATCCAATGTGCTTTGGGTCCTTGCTTGTTAGAACCTTTCTTAACCCACTTGTTTAGACCATTTGGAACACCATACTTTTTAATATAACATGCATTGTTGGTGTGTCCTTCTAAACAACAATAACTACATATATACCTTTTCTTTGGAGTCGAATGAACTTTCTTTGTCAAATATATATTTGAGGCATGGTAGTTATTAGGTTTAGAAATAG
>QANU01105279.1:9093-32157 GCA_003254905.1 Nissolia schottii
GAACAAATGAAAGAAGGAAAGAACGGGGCAGTGAATGAAGCAGCGTGCTTTAGAAGAAAGAAATGAAGTGCCAATTGCTTCAGGGGGATTGCCTTTTATATGGAATTTCAAAAGCAAGTACTGTGCTTGATATTTTCTAACTTTATTACTATTATATTATTATATACATAATATGTTTTACTACATATATGTTTTACTTCTTTCACCAGGGGATGTACGTTCCCCCTGGGACGTATACATATATCTACTTATATATTCATATAGTTAATTATTACTATATTATATTATTATAATATATTTCCTATTATATATTATATACGTAACTTTATTACTATTTTATTATTATTATTATATTATATTATATATATTATATTATATAATTACTATTACGTACGTTTTATATATATATATATATATATATATATATATATATATTCGTACCTCTGTTTCGTTCCCATATGTATATATGTATATATATATTTTATTATTATTATTATTATTATTATTATTATTATTATTCTTATTCTTATCTACGTAGATATATATACATACATATACATTCCTTTGCCTTTGGTTTGGTTGGGGGGGATTGTACGCCCAGGGGCGTAATATATATATAATATATACATATTTTATTTTTATATTATATTATTATTAATATATGCCACTATGTGTGTGTGCATATACATGTCCATTCTGTTTCTTTTTCAAGCGAGTGCACATAGGATTTTTAGGGGTTTTAACATGTTTGTGGTTTTGGGAGTGAAAAATTCCCAAAATATGGGTTGGAATGAGAAATTACGAAAATATGGGGTAAATTTCTGAAATCGCCACAGGGAGTGGCGATTTCAGAAAATCCAAAAATTAAAAAAATAAAAATTTCAGATGTCTGAAATTGCCACAGGGAGTGGCGATTTCAGAGTCTGAAATCGCCACAAGGGGGTGGCGATTTCAGACTAAAAAAAAATAAAAAATTCAAAAAGTCTGAAATCGCCACTCCCTGCGGCGATTTCAGACTTTAAAAAAATAAAAAATAAAAAAAATTACAATCTCTGAAATTGACACAGTAAGTGGCGATTTCAGAGAATAAAACCATACATCCGTAATTTTTTTCCTACCACCATACTTTGGGAATATTAAAGTTTTGAAACCATAAAAATGTAAAAAATCCGGATTTTTACATAGTTTATTATCATTGTTATATACTGTGGGGGCTGCGTCTAATTATGACCAAGGCCACAGGATCAATTTTGATCATGGTTGATCGCATTTATGACCTACTCGTTCGTGTATGGCTGTCCCAAAAATATTCTGAACATACCGTCGTGATCTACTAATTTTTCCTGATCATATGAGTATGTCAGGTTAAGGTATTCGTGAATAAATTACCCGGGGCAATTTTCACAGATACCTTAGGCACCTACCGAAGTCCCGATTTTTGGCAAAATTTAGCACAGACCTTGCGACACTCCGCGAGATCAAGAAACAATTATTTGACTGGCATTTGGAAACAATTAATCTTCTAAATAATTTTTCCGGTCTAAATAATTGCCTCTCATGTGCTTCTAGTTAAGCGAAATTAGGATTTAAGCGAAATTTCCATAAGGGGAAAATCTGGGATGTTACAACACGCATGTTATGGATAAAGTATGTTGAAATATGTGATATGCCATGTACTCTGAGACACCTAGTTAAAGATATGATAATTAACTCTGAAATAAGGAAAGATACTGAAATGAATCATAGGGAACAAGTATGCCATACTGCAGGTACAAAATGCTGAAGTACTGCTGAACTGCTGAATCAGGGCCAATGCCCAATACTGCTGAATTAGGGCCAATGCCCATACTGCTGAAACATGGCTATATGCCACATACTGAAAAGGGCTAGATGCCCAATACTGAAATTGGCTATATGCCACATGCTGCTGAGGCCGTGAACGAGAGCCACATGACAAGCCCATTTCAGTAGGTCGGATAGACATACTGAAGATAGAAGCCCGCCACAGGTGGTGTCGAGATGGCATACCTGGAGGTGTGCAATTACCACGCCTATGCATTGTCGTATGGGGGCAAGCTTAGGTGGGGGTACAATACCAGCCCACTGTCGAGGGGTCCCTAGGGGCACACGGCAGGTGGAAGCCCACCGCAGTTAGGTCAGGACAGTGTCGGCCTATACTGAGGGTGTGAGGTTATTCCGTCATACTAGTGTCAACAGAGGACATTATTATGGTGGGAATAACACCTGTGCTGTTATACTGCTGTATTCTGCTGCACTGCTGTATTCTGTTATGCTGTTAAATGCTGTTACTCTGTTACATTCTGCTGGACATGTTATGCTGCTCATTCTGTCATGGTTATGCTGATGATTATGTGATATGTATTCTGCTGAATTCTGTTATGTCTGTATTCTGCTATGTCTGTATTGGATGATGTGATGTTTATTCTAATGACTTGGTTATGCTGAATGTATTCTGATTACTTGCGGTTATTCAATTCAATTTCTGCTGTTATGCCGTACCGTCAAGAGCACGCTCGAGACGGTTAAGTATATGCACGAACTGTTAATCAGCACGAGAATGTAGTAAGCAAGAATAGTTCCCATGTCACATGTTAATGCTACTAAAGCCGTTCAGATAGGCAAGATAATAAATAGTAGGCTGATTAGTATGTATGTTCACTAGAGATCTCTGAGCGGCCTGAAGTCCAACATAATCTGATGTACGACTCAGGAACTAAGGTTATTTCCACTGAGAACCTACCGTTCTCATCCCCCACTGTTTTATGACTTCAGGTACAGAGGAGGATGACTCTTATTTTGAGGATGCAGAAGAGCCGCTTGAGGAGCCATGAGCGGCTAGGAGATAGTTAGAGTGTTATATTTTACCAAGGGCTTACTGAGTAGCATTCCAGTAGTCCTTGTGTTTTGATGCTGTATATGCTGGATTTTATATTTGATGTTTTGATCTATGTACATATTATGTATACAGTGATATGACTTTGTATGGTGGACCACTTGGATATGTATATTGGATGTTTTACTATTTTACCGTTATACGCATTGTTATATTGTTTATTCTGACGCATGGCTCTATTTTGGTAATTATGCAAGATCAACTAAAAAGTTTAAAATCGGTCCTTATTTTCTTATGCTACTAGGTCCAAAAGATAACTATGGACTAAGGTATTCCGACCAGGTAGACAACAACCTAGTGAGCTTTGTTTACTACGTACGGGTAAACAGTTAGCTAGGGTGTTTCAACATCTCTATCGTAGCTCTGATTTCCCTATTCCGTTGACCATCTTCGTCAATGCCACTCGTCCTCGGATTGCTTGCACTACTCTGACGTCTTTTTCACCCTCGTCGAGCTCGCCTAGAACCATAAAGGAGTGAGGGATGAGAATACAACATTCTCAATGGGAAACCTTAATCATCGTAACTCGTCTTATACTCAATTATGATTCTGCCGCTCAGGGGTCTCTAGGTGTCACATATATACTATAGTCCTACTAGCTATTAATGTCCATACTAGACCTGAGCAGCTTTATCTACATTACTAGATGACTGGGGAACCTATGCTTGCGTTATCTATGTCATCTGTTCTCTAGTCTAACTCCTAGAGCACTTATCGTCACATAATTCACATAGCTACACTACTGCCTCAAAAACCTTCTTTTCTAAAAACTATAAGCTTCAGATCGCTTCCTGTAACATCCCGATTCTCCCCTGTACGGAAACCCCGCAGAATACGCCGTTAATGACCGTTGAAAGCCGTTTGAGGGAGCGAGAAAGCGAGAAATTGCCTTTAAACTCCCAAGAAGGGCAGTTAGGATTAGGTCTCGCTATCCTGTGAATTCTCTGAAGCATAGGTGCGAGTTTCGGCTCGAACAGGAATTGTTTCAGATACTAAAAAGCCCTCGTGGAAATTCTTGACGAAATTAGTGGATCGCAATGGTATGTCCGGAATATTTTTAGGGCAACTGGATGTGAGACGTTCTGGACAAAACGCGATTAAACGGGACCGGAACTGACCTTGGAGAAGTTTCTTATCTCCATCAGGAGATATTTACATATATAATTATAATAATAATAACAATAAGAAGAAAACAAAAAGAAAAAAGAAAAAAGGAAAAAGAAAAAAAAAAAGAAAAAGCCACAAAACGTGGCTATAAATAGTCACCTCGTTTTCAGAAACTTTACGTCTCTTTCTTTCGTTTTCACAAACACCAGCTTGTTCTGACATATCTCGGTTACTTTGTGGAGTCTCAGAAAAATTCCTGGAGTACGCCAGGGTGACCCAGAAATTACCGGCAACAAAGCTATTGAACCGGAATCGTCATCGAATGTGGGTAACTCTAAGCCCACACTGTCTATGTGATTTATTTTATGACTGTATATATGTATATGTGTGTATTTGAATGGAAAAAAATACTTTGTGAAACTTTCGTAAAATTACTTTCGTTTATGCTCTTAATTAGTTAAAAATCCATAAATTTTACAAAATGTTTCTAAGGGAAAAACAGGAATGTTACACTTTGTGTATGAGAAAGAGTGTGGATGGGAAATGAGGTGGTTTGCTGGTGGAAGAGGAAGAGAAAGGGAATTTGAAAAGTAGGAAAGAGAAAGAAAAATGATTACTTGACCATGGTTAACTTAACTAATTTAGTGGGAGACATGTGAGAACCATAAATTTGATGCGTTACATGCTCAATGCAACTGAGCAAATGGGGCGTTTATTAAGATAAAATAGCTTTAATTGACGCTGTAGTATTTAAGGTTTTAAACAAAGCAGTGTCTAAGTACCTTGAAAACCCGGCCACAGGGCAAAGTGGCAGGATTGCATCACTCACTCAGATCACATTCAGCAAAGGCAAAAAAAACCAGACAGACGCCAGCTCTTGTCGTCTCGTCTTGCTTCCTCTGCAACCCAAACATGTGACATAACAAAGTGTTTCATTCGCAGAGATTTAGTGTGGAATATAGCAACGCAAATTTTCCTTTTTCTTATTATTATTATTCTTTTCGTTCTTCTTAATTGAGTGTAGATAAGGGAAACCAATCAGAAAAGGGAAAGTGAATAACTTCGGGGGGTTGAAATACTGAAATTCAATTTAGTGTGTGAAGGAAGAAGAAGAAGAAGAAGAAGAAGGTGAGAGAGGAGCGGAATGCAGAGGAGGAAGTGGGTTTCGTTGGTGCTGCTGAGGAAGTTGCTCACTGCAGCAATATGCTCAATAGCCTTCATGGCTCTTCTCTCTGTCCATGTTCACGTTATTGTTCCTTCCTCCAACGATCACAAGTTCAATGATAAGATCCCCGCGGTTTCTCCCCTTCTCTCTCTCTCTCTCACACACACATATTTATTTCTATTTATTTTTTTCTTTTTGTTTCTCTTTTTCTTGTGATTCCATCTCTTCAGTCTTCACAAAACATAACGAAGAAAAAAATTCGATTTNAGTGAGCTTTGTTTACTACGTACGGGTAAACAGTTAGCTAGGGTGTTTCAACATCTCTATCGTAGCTCTGATTTCCCTATTCCGTTGACCATCTTCGTCAATGCCACTCGTCCTCGGATTGCTTGCACTACTCTGACGTCTTTTTCACCCTCGTCGAGCTCGCCTAGAACCATAAAGGAGTGAGGGATGAGAATACAACATTCTCAATGGGAAACCTTAATCATCGTAACTCGTCTTATACTCAATTATGATTCTGCCGCTCAGGGGTCTCTAGGTGTCACATATATACTATAGTCCTACTAGCTATTAATGTCCATACTAGACCTGAGCAGCTTTATCTACATTACTAGATGACTGGGGAACCTATGCTTGCGTTATCTATGTCATCTGTTCTCTAGTCTAACTCCTAGAGCACTTATCGTCACATAATTCACATAGCTACACTACTGCCTCAAAAACCTTCTTTTCTAAAAACTATAAGCTTCAGATCGCTTCCTGTAACATCCCGATTCTCCCCTGTACGGAAACCCCGCAGAATACGCCGTTAATGACCGTTGAAAGCCGTTTGAGGGAGCGAGAAAGCGAGAAATTGCCTTTAAACTCCCAAGAAGGGCAGTTAGGATTAGGTCTCGCTATCCTGTGAATTCTCTGAAGCATAGGTGCGAGTTTCGGCTCGAACAGGAATTGTTTCAGATACTAAAAAGCCCTCGTGGAAATTCTTGACGAAATTAGTGGATCGCAATGGTATGTCCGGAATATTTTTAGGGCAACTGGATGTGAGACGTTCTGGACAAAACGCGATTAAACGGGACCGGAACTGACCTTGGAGAAGTTTCTTATCTCCATCAGGAGATATTTACATATATAATTATAATAATAATAACAATAAGAAGAAAACAAAAAGAAAAAAGAAAAAAGGAAAAAGAAAAAAAAAAAGAAAAAGCCACAAAACGTGGCTATAAATAGTCACCTCGTTTTCAGAAACTTTACGTCTCTTTCTTTCGTTTTCACAAACACCAGCTTGTTCTGACATATCTCGGTTACTTTGTGGAGTCTCAGAAAAATTCCTGGAGTACGCCAGGGTGACCCAGAAATTACCGGCAACAAAGCTATTGAACCGGAATCGTCATCGAATGTGGGTAACTCTAAGCCCACACTGTCTATGTGATTTATTTTATGACTGTATATATGTATATGTGTGTATTTGAATGGAAAAAAATACTTTGTGAAACTTTCGTAAAATTACTTTCGTTTATGCTCTTAATTAGTTAAAAATCCATAAATTTTACAAAATGTTTCTAAGGGAAAAACAGGAATGTTACACTTTGTGTATGAGAAAGAGTGTGGATGGGAAATGAGGTGGTTTGCTGGTGGAAGAGGAAGAGAAAGGGAATTTGAAAAGTAGGAAAGAGAAAGAAAAATGATTACTTGACCATGGTTAACTTAACTAATTTAGTGGGAGACATGTGAGAACCATAAATTTGATGCGTTACATGCTCAATGCAACTGAGCAAATGGGGCGTTTATTAAGATAAAATAGCTTTAATTGACGCTGTAGTATTTAAGGTTTTAAACAAAGCAGTGTCTAAGTACCTTGAAAACCCGGCCACAGGGCAAAGTGGCAGGATTGCATCACTCACTCAGATCACATTCAGCAAAGGCAAAAAAAACCAGACAGACGCCAGCTCTTGTCGTCTCGTCTTGCTTCCTCTGCAACCCAAACATGTGACATAACAAAGTGTTTCATTCGCAGAGATTTAGTGTGGAATATAGCAACGCAAATTTTCCTTTTTCTTATTATTATTATTCTTTTCGTTCTTCTTAATTGAGTGTAGATAAGGGAAACCAATCAGAAAAGGGAAAGTGAATAACTTCGGGGGGTTGAAATACTGAAATTCAATTTAGTGTGTGAAGGAAGAAGAAGAAGAAGAAGAAGAAGGTGAGAGAGGAGCGGAATGCAGAGGAGGAAGTGGGTTTCGTTGGTGCTGCTGAGGAAGTTGCTCACTGCAGCAATATGCTCAATAGCCTTCATGGCTCTTCTCTCTGTCCATGTTCACGTTATTGTTCCTTCCTCCAACGATCACAAGTTCAATGATAAGATCCCCGCGGTTTCTCCCCTTCTCTCTCTCTCTCTCACACACACATATTTATTTCTATTTATTTTTTTCTTTTTGTTTCTCTTTTTCTTGTGATTCCATCTCTTCAGTCTTCACAAAACATAACGAAGAAAAAAATTCGATTTCTTATAGGGTTCTCACTCCTCAGTGTTATCCGTGGTTCTTCCATATTTTGGGGGAATTTTGCGATCTTCTCTATGTGCTTTTCTCATCATGCACAATAAGCTGTTAAAAATGTGTTCCTTTTATCTGGCCATATTTTAGGGTTTTCTTCAATTGTCACTGTTATTTTCAGTGCTTTGTTGACATGGGAGAAGATTGCCATTATTGGCTACCGATGCTGTGAACAAAAAATTGGGGGAGTTTATTATTGACTTTGGTTTATGCATTTCTGTTATTTTTTTTAATAGGAACTTGTTTTGAGATGTTTTGGTATTCTTGGTTGATATCTTAGTGAGCGAAAAAAAAATGTTTGTTCTTCATTCACTCTTTATTTGAAATGTTTGTTCTTCATTTCACTCTTTATTTGAAATGTTGACAGACTCGAGATCTGCAAAGTTGGACGCGAGAGCTGGCTCCACCCCATTTATCTAAATCTCCGTTTCCTACCTCCAAGGTTTGGTGCTTCATGTCCACACTGGGCTATTAACTGATTTAATGATGTGTGCTGTTTAGATTTGCTGAGTGTTGTGATAGAGAAACAAAATCTAGTATCATCATATAAAAATATCTTTGTAACAACCAAAGAGCTTATTAAGTTATTAATTATTGTTAGAAAATCATCCTAATTGCAAGGTTGTAGTTTTATTCATAAGTTCATTTCCTCTGTCTTCCCCGTCAACCAGGTTAGGATCATTATTTGCTGACATTGTATTATTTGTTTTTTTCTCTATTCGCTCCACCGATTACTATTGTTTGTGGATCTCATCTAGGTTTGTAATCCTATGAATTTGAAGTTGTTGTTTGGTTTAGTTTTAGTTCATGTTGAGAAATGTTGGTGTGTCATGTATGTTGGCAGATGTATTTAAATTTATAAGATGCGGTTATGCACCTTTCCTGTTTTCACTCATTTAGATTTGATAGGCGAATGTTTCGAGAGGGGTTTCAGATTACGAGAAGCTGTGGAAGCCCCCATCGAATCGTGGGTTTCTGCCTTGTACTAAGCCTACTCCTAATTACACTAGTAAGAAACTTGAACTTTTGTTGCAAGTTGCAAACTATTAATTATTTGGTACTTGCTTGAAGTAACAAATGTTTCTTATTCAGCTCCTGCTGAATCTCGAGGATACCTTCTAGTTCATACAAATGGTGGTCTCAACCAAATGCGTGCTGGGGTCTGATCTCTCTCTCTAAATTAACCACATGTGCATATTTCTAGTATCAATACCAAGTTATTTGATATTGAATTTTTTTTTCCTGCTTGATTGATTGTCATGGAAATGGATGACAGTACTATGAATAAGGAATATGAAATATTGTACTTGTCAATTTTGGATTCCTGATTTCACTGCAGTGTTAGATGCTGAAAACTTGTTCCCTTTGCTTCAGATATGTGATATGGTAGCTGTAGCTCGTATAATAAATGCCACTCTTGTAGTTCCAGAACTTGATAAAAGATCATTTTGGCAAGATAATAGGTAATTTTAATCCCATTTTTTACTAGTATTTTCTTGTCATAGTGTCTTTCTCTGTTTTGTATTTTACTTAAATTGAGTTTTAAGATTCTTTTCCTATTTTCAGCAATTTCTCTGATGTTTTTGATGAAGAGCATTTTATGAACTCTCTAGCTAATGATGTAAAAGTCATTAAGAAGCTTCCCAAAGAACTGGTTAATACAACCAGAATTGTCAAGCACTTCATAAGCTGGTCTGGTATGGATTACTATGAGAATGAGATTGCTAGCTTGTGGGAAGATTACCAAGTATGTATGTTGGATCTGTTGTCAATTTGCCATATACAGTTCTTTCGTGTTTTCATTCTTTTATTTGCCTTATATACTAACATATTGTGCAACAATCTGATTATTGACAACCTCTGAAGGTTATTCGAGCAGCCAAATCTGATTCAAGATTGGCAAATAACAACCTACCTCCAGATGTTCAGAAGCTTCGCTGCCGTGCTTGTTATGAAGCTCTTCGTTTCTCTCCTCGCATTGAACAAATGGGAAAAGTATAAATGAGATCTTACCTCTTACTGGTTTCTTTGTTTGCTATCTATCTCATACTTGGTCGGTTGGTCCATGACTCGATGATGGTTTTTAATTTGTTTATTCTGTAATACTTATTGGGTCGTTGTAGTTGTTGGTGGAAAGGATGAGGTCATTTGGTCCTTATATTGCATTGCATTTACGTTATGAGAAGGATATGCTTGCATTTAGTGGATGCACACATGATTTATCTCAGGATGAGGCTGAAGAGCTCCGGATGATCAGGTATTGAACCATGGATGCTTCGAAATGATCAATTTTTTTTTCGTAAATGTTGTTTGACAGTTATTATTGTGTGCAAAACGTGTAGAGATAACACTTCTTACTGGAAAATAAAGGACATTGATCCAATAGAACAAAGGTCCAAAGGGTTTTGCCCCTTAACACCTAAGGAAGTTGGAATTTTTCTTACTGCTCTTGGATACCCATCAAAGACTCCGATATATATTGCTTCTGGAGAGATATATGGGGGTGAGATCCATATGGCTGAACTGCGGTCCCGCTATCCATTGTTAATGAGCAAGGTTAGGCATTGCAATACTATTTTTCTATAGTTGGTGATGTTCTATAGGCTCACTTTTCTTCAATTGTTTTTTAGTAAACTAAGTTTGATTTGATAAATCATTAGTATTTTCGGTATCTAATCAAGATTGAGTTGAAACTTTCAGTGATTGATGATATATATCGCATTGAATAATAAATTTTTAGCTTGTATGCTTTATAATGCCTTGTTCAATCTAATCCCTTACTTTTTTTTTATAATGAAAATTATAAAGGGGGCAGTTTCTAAAGATAAGATGCTTGGAAATGGGAAATTTATCCTAAAATAACAGAAGATCACCCTGGCGTGTTATTTAAATGGGTAGAAGACTGTAAACTATATTTTTAGAAGTGTTGAGCTTATGATAAAAGTCTAAATTGTTAGTTTCTATAAAACAAGGAATTTCTTTAGTAACCTACAGCCCAGAATATAATGCTAAAGAAAAGATCACTGGCTGTTATTGCAGAAAGTACTGTAAATTGCTAAAGAAAAGATCACTGGCTGTTATTGCAGAAAGTACTGTAAAATGATCCCTCCATTATTAATGATTAAAAACTTTTCTTTTTGTCTGTTTCTCTTGGGGTGGCTTCTCTTACTCTTACACAAACAGTTAATTTAAGAGGAAGACAATGCATATTGATATGCTTAACTACTCATCTAGCCAAAAGAGAAAGTTCACTTATGCTGTTCCATGATAATAGCGGCCAGGCCCAACAGAGAAGCATTGCGTCATGCTGATTAACCTTTGATTAATTTCAGGAAAAGTTGGCATCTATTGAGGAACTTGAACCCTTTTCTAATCATTCATCTCAAATGGCTGCTCTTGACTATATTGTATCTATTGAAAGTGATGTATTTATACCTTCTTACTATGGAAACATGGCAAGGGCTGTCGAAGGTCACCGCCGTTTTCTTGGACGTGGAAGAACAATATCTCCAGACAGGTATGACTTTCGTTTTATTAAAGCAACAGGTCATCTCTTACTCATTTATTTTATCTTCTAAAATTTTCTAATAAACTCTTTCCCAATTCATCCGTTGCGAAGCTGTTCTGATTCCTGAATGTTCTCACTTTGTTTAATTAGGAAAGCCCTTGTTCGTCTGTTTGATAAACTCGATCAGGGAACAATGACTGAGGGGAAAAAATTATCAAATAGGATTATCGATCTCCACAGAAGACGGTATGTGATTGGAAAATCCTTTAGCGTACATGTTAGGTAAACTTTTAAGCGTTGAGCTTATGGTTTTACGTAATTGTATCATATCCCAGTTCTACTGGCCATTATTATTACTGTTTTTGTTCCCGGAACAGTTCCTATCCTTGGTGAAGAGTTCTAAACCCTAAACCATTAGTGAAGAGGTCATTTCATTTGCTTTGAAAGAATTTGTTCCAACTAGCTTCATAGCCTTGGTTAATTCTAGTTTCGGAAACTAGATCTCGAGCTTCATATGTAGAGTATTATCCAAACACCACCCGGCAGTAGGTTTGCAAGATCGATAGGCAGGATTATTGGTTTGATACTGATTAGTTTAACAGTTGAAGAATCTGTTTTATTATACTCACTCTGATTTTATAATATGATGTCCAGGTAAACCTTTATTTGAATTTTTTCATTTGTTGTATGTGTTGCGCAGCCTTGGCTCCCCCAGGAAGAGAAAAGGGCCAATTTCTGGTACAAAGGGCATGGAAAGGTTTCGCTCTGAAGAAGCCTTTTACTCTAATCCCATACCCGATTGTATATGCCGGACGACAGGACCGCCTCGTCTGAATACCTCTCACATTGTTAGGTAGATTAGTTACTGCAGAACTTCTTCCACGAAGCGGCCCATATGTAACGGCGGTGGCACATGCACAATCCTATGCACAATCCTTTCCTGAAGTATGAGCATAAAATCTTATGTACAGCTGGAAGGTGGTAAAAGGAGTGGTGGCAGAGTGTATATATCGGTAGTCCTGTTGCATACCCTTTTAATTTGGGGAGGGGAAAAAATAAAGGAAAGGAACATAAAAATGAAAGGGAAAGGCCTGTATTTGGGTTTTGATATACAAAATGATAGACTGGGATGAGAACCTATTGGGTTCTATTGTTAGGATGGGGCTGTGAGTTGAGTGGATGACTGAATTCATTATTTAGAGGTGGAGCGTTCAGAGATGGCCACAATTAATTCACACGATGTTGTAATTCCTCTTGAGAAATCCTACCTAGTACCACATTTAAGACAGCATAATGTATATGTTATTTTGTTATTGGTTTTTTTTAAAAGGGTAGTTCTACTATACACCTTATTAACTACTAGTGAGCGTTGAGCGTTGGCAGACATCTCATTTTTTAATTTTTTTTTTTTTAAGGTTCGTGTCTATGAAGTATTGGATAAATTAAACATTGGTAAAAATATAATGGGGTGAGTCATGGCAGATATTCAATTTTTTTTTATTTTTTATTTTTGTAGTGGTGAAGGTGGACGGTAAAAATATGTGAGGTGAGTCATGGGAGGTTTCTATGATATTTTTGTTTTTTCCTTGTGGCGTAGGTGATTTTTTAGCATTTAATTTATTTTATTTTATTTAACAAAATTAACCAATTGATTAATAGATTTGAAAATAAAAATACAATGAAGTTTATAGAGACTAAATTGTAATTATTTTTTGTATTCTCATTTATATATATATATATATATATATATATATATATATATATAATTGCTTTGATATATTTTTCCTAAGAATGAATCTTCGATTGTAATATTTTAATATTAAATTTTTAATCACCTTATTAATTAATAGTGATAAATTATACTTAATAACACATATCAAAAAATTTAATAAGTTATGTGGGGGCTCAATTCCTGGTAATTGAAGCAACCTTGTATCATATTCTTTACGAAAGTACAAAGTAATCCTCTGTCTTAACTTTACCATAATGTATATAAAAATGTTATGCATGGTTGAGAATTTCTTGAAAATTTCAAAAATTTGTTACTATTTGGTGCTTAATCATTGCCCTTAGAGAATCCATTTTTAAAATATTAAGACCAATAAAACTATATTATTTATAATGAAATTTAAACTTAAAAATTCATACATATTACTTAAATCTCTTACCACTAGATCAATCCTAGAGGCTCATACAATTTAAGATTTTTACTTTCTTACTTTTAGTGCAAAATTTTGAAAAAAAATAATTAAAAAGAGTTTTGCTTATCAATACTCGTGTCATTAATTAATACACATTATACACTAGTTAAAGAATCAAAAATAGGGTTTAAGTAATATATCCATGAGGTTTAAGATTCAAAACCTTAGTGTTATCCATCTAAAAAAAATTTAAAATGTTTGGGAGACTTAATTTATCAACCTACACATTTTTATGAATGATATTTGACTTTTAATTTCTATTTTGTCCCTAAAAACGACAGTGTCACTGATAAAAGTAAATAGGTCGATTTGTAGGTTTATTTATTAGGTCTTCCAAACATGACTAAAATAATATCAAAAGTAAAAATGATTTGTTGAAGAAGTAAGGGAATGTTTAGTTTATGATTTTACTTCCCATTTTCAATTTATTTTCTATTTTTCAGGATTTTTTAAAGAAAATAGTAAAAAAAAATGTCTCCTATCATCATTTATTGTTTATATTATTTTCTTCGCAAAATTTTAAAAAATAAAAAATAAAATGAAGACACAAAATAAAAACAGGGACTGCTATATGTTTTCAATTTTTGATTATTTTTTTCAATATTTTGTAAAAGTAATAATGAAAACATGAAAGATAATTGTTATTGTTTTCACTATTTTATATACAAGATTATGAAAAACAAGAAAAGATTGAAAGAACAAAAATTAGAAACAATCAAATTTATTATAAGATTAAAAGTTTTGAATACACTAAATATTATATAAACTTTCAAAAGATTCACTTTTAATTTTTTAACCATTATCCTTGCTTCGTTTAATAAAATAGAACAATACTTGTTTAAGCATTACTATCCCATAGAAATGCACATGGGCTAAGTTAGAACGAACTTAAGTTTGCCTAGACCTAATTTTGTAATTTGGTCAAGGCAAATTTCATGCTTGAACCCAACCTTATTCTCAAATAAGCATAATCATGCTTGGACCAAATTAAGATTGGTTTTGACCAGGAAGTCCGAGCCAATAACTTCTTGCAAGCACAATTTATTTTTGTTGAAAACATTAATTGAACACCAATCCAACTCAAATGATGGGAAAAAATCATATCTGAAATTGCTTCAAAGAGAAAACTTAAGCTGAACAATGAAAGTTATTGAATTTCTTATTGGTCCACGAGGTGATAGCTCATTGTTTTTCTCTTACAAGACTGAACATCAATTACAAATAAAACAAAAGCTAAGAGTGAATTTAAACAAAAGTGCAAACAATTAGTAAGGCTCAAGAGTCAATACAGTAATACCATGACAACAATTAGTAAGGCTCAAGAGTCAATACAGTAATACCATGACAATTTTTGTAATTATTCTCTTTCTAGATTTGACAAAATCCATACAAAACTACGAAGTCAAATAGGAGGGGAAAAAAAAGCAATTTTATTTTCACAAGATGCTTGCATAACTAAGGAAAATGAACCTAACCATGAAAGCCAGAGAGACGTGCAAAAGGGAGAAAAACGAGAATGAGAAAGTTTTTATTTATTTATTTATTTATCAATTTTTATGCAACATAAAAGAGAAAGTGACAAAATTGAGACTAAGGGTAAAAAATTATTATTATTGTTATTATGTGAATTTCGGGCCGAACTGGAATGACCAGAGATGCAACCAAAGCTTGTCCTTAATATAGCAATTGGGCTAAATTTTCCTTTTGTTTGCTGGGCCTGATTTCCACATAAACTAAGTCAATCCCTCCGGACTGGGTAGTCGGCCGAATCGAGNTTATATTAATAAATATGATTGCATAAAATGTTGTAAAAAGTAATGTTAGTCTAGTGGATAAGATATTACTCTGAATGACGGAGGTCTTGGGTTCAAGTCTCACTGAATATAAAAATCAGTATATATTTTTTAGTAAACATGAGTATTTATGAGTAGACACTAAGTGACTCGTGTTTACACTTTTTTGGGATCAAAATGAGCATTTCCCTATATTTAAATATATTTATTTAAGAATGAACAATTAATTTAAGAATGAACAAATAAAGTTTTATACTGTCTAACAATGTTATCGAATTGCATGATTTGGAATCACGCAATTTTGTGATGACCCATTAGCAGAGAACCGCTACAGTGGCACATGATTTGAATGTGGCAAAGGCAGTGGAGACCAAACTACTACAACAATTCAACGTTTTTAGAATCAATTCCCACATGGTTTGTGGCTATTGGGGGATGTTTTTTTTCCCTTGTAAATAGAGACCCCTAGTAGAGCTTTAGCTACTAATTTGCGTTAGAGCTCTTAAGGTTCCACTCATTGTTAGGACTTTTGTACAAAATACTAAGTGTTCAGTTGTGGGGAAGCAATGTGTCCACATAGATTAAGTTTTCTAGTCTCTTAGGGTGGCTTAAGATTGGTAACATTGTGGCGGTCTACGACTACCTTGGTGATACCGGTTCACTGTAATATTCCGATTTTTTCCCTTACGAAGATTTCGTAATAAATTAATAAGATTGGAAAAATTAAATTATTAAATTTAATCCCTGAAATATTAGCTAAAAATAGTAATTTTGCGATTTTGCGAAGTCCTGTGAGGTCCATTAATATAACTGTAGTTGTTGGAAATGCGTGGAAAAGCTTTGATTTGGACCTCACCATTAATATTAACATTTGCCCTCGATGCTCTAACCAGACTACGGAGACCATTCTGCATGCCCTTTGAGATTGTGAGATTGTTTCAAGGTTTTGGAAGATATTATTGCATCCCTCTTGCTGGCTTAATTTTTTCGGAGCACCCCTTCATACACGGCTCTCAGAAAATTTGAAGCAAGGTCATCATTTTGGTTGGTATGGTAACCAGGAATGGCGCTCCGTTTTTGGCTTGGCTCTCCATTTTCTCAGGTATGCCCGAAATGACTTTATCTTTAATAATTCTTCCCCTAGTACTGGTGATCTTTGGTTTACCTTTGGATTGAAGCTCAAACACTACTCTTCCCTGGTCCATATATACTCTCCTTCTACCTCTTCTAACTCAGAGGATCACCTGGTCTGTTGGTATTTTCCTTCACCTGGGGGGGTGGTAGCGAATTGTGACGGATCTGTGCTTAGTTCTAGTAGTGCAGGTTGCGGGGGTCTGATCAGAGATGAATCAGGGATTTTTGTTTCAGGTTTTTCGGCTAAGTTAGGTTTGACATCCATTACCATAGCAGAACTTTGGGGCATTTTGCATGTACTTAATATTCCTTGGCGGGGTGGTTTCTAACAAGTGTGGGTCGACTGTGACTCTTAGAGTACCATTCAGCTTATACATAATTGTCATAATCAGCTGCATCCTGCTGCCTCGATCATATCTTGTATTCGTGAATTGTTGTCAAAGAATTGGGTGGTGCATCTTCAACACATCTTCAGAGAGTCCAACCGTGTTGCAGATTGTCTTGCTCATCTAAGTCATAGCTTACCTTCCTTTGAGATTTCTTACTTTGACACAGCGCCTGCGGCTACTCACCCTCTTCTTTTGAATGATCTGAGTCAGAGTGCGTGGCCTCGTAGAGGCTAGTTTGTTTGTTGTTTGTTTCTTTCTTTGGGCTTTAGCCCTTTTATCTAAAAAAAAAAAGTAAATAAATTACTCTAAATAGTACTTATTAACTTTATGAGGTTGTGGTGGTACTGATCTTATAACTTATGATTTCTATAGTTAATAATATAATAGGATATAAAGAATAATGAATTCTTTATGAAATTATATAAAGTGATATGCTATATGTGGATGTAATACTTTATGAATAACATTTATAGATATTGCTTTATTAATGTTAATTTAATGTCTGTCATTGGAGTTATGTTAGTTAAAGTCTAATATTAAATTCTTTTACATAGGAAATAGTAATTGTTGGTACAAAATAATACAAATTTAAAGTATAACATAATACAAAATAGTAAGTATGTTATAAGATAAGTGATCTGGTGTGTTAGTTTATGAATGCTTGGCTCATAATTGTACATAGGAAACGAGTTTAGATCTTGAGAGGTATATTCCTAGTTGTGAGTTCAGGAGAATTGTATCAAAAACACAAAGACATACCTTTCCTGTCAAGAGAGCCTGACTAGATGAGTAAGAGAGACAGACCTTTCCCGTCAGGAGAGCCTAACAAGATGTGTAAGAGTTATGGTATGCTTCCGGTTAGGCCGTCAGGGCGGCCCCTCACCACCCAGAGGGGTGGAGTCTTGTTTGCCTCGAGGAACGGACATAAAAGGTTAGGTTGTACACTGCCATGGGAACGACGGTCCCGAGGTATACGAGGAGATGTGGATAGACGGACAGAATCCCCAAGAGAGCCTGACAGAACTTATGAGAGATAGAAAGAATCCCCAGGAGAGCCTGACAGAACATATGAGAGATAGACAGAAATTCCTAGGAGAGCCTGATAGGATATGTGAGAGATGTCAACATGCATGAGTTATGTGATGGATGGTTGTGTATGTAAACATATATATGTATATATTTTTGGGTTGGGACATATCAAGTGATGTAGTATCACAAGATTGCCCCACAGAGTATAGACGTGTGGGTACGTGATCAGAGGACACGATACCTAGATGACTAGGTATCGAAAGCACGAGAACCTATGAGTAGGTAAAGCAAGATTAGATCCCCACGATCACCTAGTAATTTAGATAAGCTACTCAAAACTAACATGGATAATAATGAGTAGGGATGTAGTATAACTATGATACTTAGAGACCCCTGAGCGGCGGAATCATAACTGAGATGAAAACGACTAGTTAAGCCCCAAGGGTGCCCACTGAGAACGAAGCGTTCTCACCCCCATTCTCTTATGGTTCCAGGCGAATACTACTAGTACCTTTGAAAGATCAAGACGACCGCAGGATGTGAGGCCAGAAGATTCCAAGGAGGTCGCAAGATTCCCAATCCCAATCCACGCGCTAAGGCGATTACTGTTTTGTAGTATGTATCAGTCAAAGTGTTCAGATAGACCCTTGACGACTATGTGCAATAGATGTAATATGTATTACTATTCAAATGTGTACTTGTACTTTGGACCAAGTGAATGTGTGTGTGTGTGTGTGTGTACCATGAAACATTTTGTATGAATGTCTAATAGACTAGCTATTGCTTAAGTCCATTGGAACTCTATCGCTTGTATATCTATACATTTCCTCGAGCCATGTGTAATGCTCGCTAGGTTGTTGATCCATTGGTGGGGTATCCATAGCCCTTAATCTTTTTGAAAATACGGTTTACAGCAAAATACGGACCATATATATATTTTTTTGAATGTAGTCGACCATTGCATATGTATGCAAGTTATGAGCCGTGCCTGAACGTAAACATATATATTACAAACGGTAGAGCATAAGCTTATCGGACAAAGTATCCACGTCCAGATAGTTTATAATAAACAGGTACATGGTCCATTACACATAGTTGCATCAGTAGTAATATAATAGAGTGGTCTACATACAACCATCATACATATACAGGTACAAAATAAGCATCCCAAAATAAAGCAAAGCTATCAGGTCTTTGAACGGGACCCTCTATCCGTTCGGTCTTCACTTCTTCACGGCTCAGCGGGTGGCTCTCCTTGGTACTCCTCGTATCCCGTGTAATCCTCGTTTGACCCTGGAAGCATAAGGGAGTGGGGGTGAGAACTCGCGTCCTCAGTGGTTGGTCCTAGCATTGGGGTATGTTGTTCCTTTCTCTCTTATGAACTAGGTCGCTCAGGTGTTTCTAGGTGAAACATGCATACTAGTATCCTACTGATTATTATCTGGCCTAAAGTCCTGAACGGCTTTATCTAAGATTATCTAGGTGACTGGGGAGCTAATCTTTCTTACTAAAGTAGCGTGCTTATGAGCCCTGCATATCAATTATCCTTAGGCCAATCGTCTCGGGTCGATCCCTTGACGTTACATATTACACAAACAACCATAAATGAATATTAATGGACATTCAAACATTCGATCAATTATAAATACATAGCTAAATAGTGCATGGGGGCATTGGGGGTCTCTTACGCGTACTGGCTTGCCGGGTTAGCGTCCTACTTCTTCACTTTGGCACATACCGGCTTGTCGGGTTAGTGCATCTTTTCTATAGGCATACCGGCTTGCCAGGTTAGCTCTTTATCTCCTTACGCGTACCGGCTTGCCGGGTTAGCGCTCTTTCCTTTACTTCCTCCTTTTTCTATCCATCCTTTACCTTCCTGTGTCATTAACCTCTTCGAACCAATCCACCCTTGGGCGACTGATTTGTTAACCAATCCAAACTTGTAAGGACGGGCAAGGTAACACATGAACCAATCCACTTGTGAACTGGTGAGGGGCTTGTCTGTAAGACTTTGCCAAGAGAGGGCTTCCTAACATATAACTATATACGTGTTCCCTAAGTTCCATTATTATCTCTATGCGTTAGGTGATTGACCTCTACTTCTCTAGGGCTGCTCTAACACCTATACACAACCCATTCCTCATGATGCATGCCTTGCTATACAAAAATAAGCTATTATGTACCCCTTGGATCCCTTAGAATTGTAACTACAGATAGCAACCTAAGAGGGGGGTGAATTAGGTTTCTCTTGTTTTTGACTGATTTTGGTTCTTTGAAAGATGGTAAGTATAATGAAACCCTAATCCCCAAAATATGAACAAGACCCAGCAATAACCGAACAGATGTTAATGTTAAAGCAGCGGAAATTGTAAATTGCTGAATGTAAAGAGTGTAGGGATAAGAAAGATCACACCAGAAAATTTATCCTGGTTCACCTTCAACCACCGAAGGCTACGTCCAGTCCCCTGTTCTGATTAAGGGATTTTTCCACTATGTAAACTTGTGTTGTGTACAACCTCACACTCGAGGCACTTACACCGACAACTACAAGAGAACACAACCGTTCCCCTGGTTACACAATGCCCTCACCGAACACTACGGTGATAATCAGAATCCACACCAAACACTACGGTGTTTACAAAACCACACCGAACACTACGGTGCCATAATTGATTCACAATTGTTGAAGAAGTAATACAATGGCTTTACTAATCCTAAATTCAGGGTTGGAAGTTTTCCTGAATAGAAAGCACAAATGATATAACAGTTAAGGCTCAAAGGGCTTTCTTAAGATTTGGATTGAAACACCATTGAAATTTGATTAGAACTTTGTGAATATGAAAGTGAGAATTGAGTTCTGGAGTTCTGTTTTTGTTCTGCATGAGTTCCAACCTTATATAGGCAGAGGTGCCTGTTCATGAACCATTGCCAATGCATACAGATGTAAAACAACGCATTGTTTCATGAAAAACACACCCATTCGAACATGTAATCGATTAACCAAGTGTGGTAATCGATTGCACACATAGAAACTGCCAATTTTCAAATTCTTTGAAGTGGTAATTGATTAGCATGGGTTGGTAATCGATTACACTCTTAAAATTTGAATTATTTTCAAATTTTCGTGTTGGTAATCAATTACCCTAAGTGTGTAATCGATTACACACATGAAAACCACTTATTCTCAAAATTCTCGAGTGGGTAATCGATTACAACAAGTTGGTAATCGATTACTCATGCAGAAAATGTTATATTTTCCACAATCGATTACTGAAACCCTGTAATCGATTACTGAACTACTGGTAATCAATTACTGAAATCCAGTAATCTATTACTGACACAGCAAAGTGTTTTCCAAGTGTTGCAAACCCTAGATAAGTGTTGCTAAATGATTTTAGGATTTTAGAAAAAGTGTTAGACTTGTTAGAATGAAAACCTTATGAGCCATTAACCATGATATCAATAAAAAGTGTTAACCATTAAACTCTAAGGTAAAAACACTTGAACCTTCAATATGATGATCGATTGATCGTTGCAATTCATCAGTTGTGTCTTTGCCTTTTGCTTGCTTTTTGTTGATGTGAGTTGTCTTCATCAAAACCAAGCCATCAATGGTCATAGAAAGAATCTTCTTCACATTCTCCCCCTTTTTGATGATGACAAAACCATCTTTGAAAGTTGAAGTACTTTGTCTTAGTGCTCCCCCTGTGTTTTGGACTAACTGGCCTTTCTTGGTTTCTCAGCATTTGCTCCCCTTGTTTAAATCAAACCAAGCAATACCAAACAAGATCTTTCTCCCCCTTTTTGACATCATCAAAAAGAAGAAAAAGGACCACAGATACAATATCCAAAACAGTGGTATAGGAAACAACAGTGTATATAAAACAAGATATGTGTTTCTAGATGATATGTTTTCAAAAGATATCATGAAAACCTTATTAAGCATGAAAACTTAGAAAACCGTATAAATATCATCTTCAAATCCAATTATAAAGCCTTTTGTCACATAATTGACTAATACTAAGCAAGCTTTGACCTTGGCCTTCAACATATAACACATTCTCAATAGTAGTTTGAGGAGGCGTACCTATTCTTCCAATGCCAATGATTTTGCCTCTCTCATTGTTATGTATGTCATATCTTTTCCTTTGTTCCTTGGAATCAAGAACTTTGTCTTGTCACCAGTCATGTGTGAGGAACAGTCGCTGTCAGTATGCTATAAGTCACTTGCTGTCCTCATTCATACCTACAAAACAAATTAGAAGTGGGGGTAGGGTACCCAATGTGCTTTGGGTCCTTGTCGGTTAGATCCTTTCACAACCCACTTGTGTTGACCACTTGGAACACCATACCTTTTAATATAACATGCATTTGAGGTGTGTCCTTCCAAGCAACAATAATTACATATGTTCCTTCTTTTAGGAATCAAATAATTATTTATTAGTACATACCTTTTTAAACTAGTAGCATAGTAATTATTTGGCTTAAGATAGAACTTTGATGTAGGCACATAATAATTACTTTTTCTTGACATATGATGATTTCCAGCATGGTGTTTAGGTGTAGATTGTGATGAGTTCCTTTTTACATGCATATTGGGTTGTGGATTACTAGTTTTTACAAAAAGCGTTTTCTTAACAACTTTTTGATTCTTTTGAGGAGTATACCCTAATCCACTTTTATCCTTACTATCTCTTTGCATGCTTAAGATATCATCTAATCCATGCTTACCCTTTTCAAACTTGCATACTATTTGTTGTAAACTTTCTACTTTAGATTCCAAAGAAACACACTTAGTGCAAGCAACTTGATTATCTATCATAGATCTAATCAAGTTTAATTCTTCCTTTTTAGCATATATTTTTGAAAAATTTAAACATATTTCATGTAAGCATTCAAAAGCAGTTTGTAAATCTTCATAAGAAAGTTTATCAGTGCCAACCTCTTCATCATCATTGTCAGTGTAGCCATAAACGCTATATGTGCCTATCTTCAGATTCTGATGAAGAATAATATCATTATCTTCCCATGCCACATATGCTTTCTTGCCTTTTTTGTTCTTGTTGTCCAATCTATCTTTGAGGCCGTTCTTCTTTCTTTGAATATTTGGACAATCGGACTTGATGTGACCGGGTTTCCCACACTCAAAGCATGTGAATTTTTGTGGAGAAGGTGAGTCATTTTTCTTTATGAATCTCTTAGATTGACAAATCCGTATTCCCTTTTTCTTGAAAAACTTTCCAAGATTTTTAAACAAAAGATTCAT
>QANU01105279.1:33430-53287 GCA_003254905.1 Nissolia schottii
TTTGTTCTGCATGAGTTCCAACCTTATATAGGCAGAGGTGCCTGTTCATGAACCATTGCCAATGCATACAGATGCAAAACAACGCATTGTTTCATGAAAAAACACACCCATTCGAACATGTAATCGATTAACCAAGTGTGGTAATCGATTGCACACATAGAAACTGCCAATTTTCAAATTCTTTGAAGTGGTAATCGATTAGCACGGGTTGGTAATCGATTACACTCATAAAATTTGAATTATTTTCAAATTTTCGTGTTGGTAATCGATTACCCTAAGTGTGTAATCGATTACACACATGAAAACCACTTATTTTCAAAATTCTCGAGGGGTAATCGATTACAGCAAGTTGGTAATCAATTACTCATGCAGAAAATGTTATATTTTCACATTTTTGATGTTGGTAATCGATCACTGAAACCCTGTAATCGATTACTGAACTACTGGTAATCAATTACTGATATCCAGTAATCTATTACTGACACATCAAAGTGTTTTCCAAGTGTTGCAAACCTTAGATAAGTGTTGCTAAATGATTTTAGGATTTTAGCAAAAGTGTTAGACTTGTTAGAATGAAAACCTTATGAGCCATTAACCATGATATCAATAACAAGTGCTAACCATTAAACTCTAAGGTAAAAACACTTGAACCTTCAATATGATGATCGGTTGATTGTTGCAATTCATCGGTTATGTCTTTGCCTTTTTCTTGCTTTTTGTTGATGTGAGTTGTCTTCATCAAAACCAAGCCATCAATGGTCAGAGAAAGAATCGTCTTCACAAGAATCACTAAAGTCTCAAGTTTGCCAGGTTTCATTCGAATACTTGTAGGAGCATTCGAATGAAATCCCTCAAAAGTCTTTCATTCGATTAGAGTAGGCTTTCATTCGACTGAATTCCCTCGGCATTCTTTCATTCGAATACTAGGGGATTCATTCGATTGAAATCCTAAAAAGTTGCCCTCATTCGACTGCAGTGGAATTCATTCGAAGGAAAGCTCATTTTGGCTTTCATTCGACTGAATTCCTGGCATATTCGAATGATGGCTTAAAAAATCGCCTCCTCGAGACTCCAGTTCTCAATTTCCACTATTCCTAGGGTTCCAAGTAGTACAGTTATGCGTTTCATTGCTCAATCGTTCACAAAACCCTTTTTACCCTGTATCCCCCCAAAGTACTACTTAACAGTTCTATAGTCAGATACACAGATAGACACATATACAGGTAAAAATTAGGCTTAGGATTACCCACTTCCTATGTGCGTTCCGGTCTGAGATCCGTGATGAGGGAACTGTCCTCGTCACTTGGGTGTATTCCTCCTATTTTTCCTAAGCTCGATAACGGAACCGTGATGTGCTGGCACGACACTGGCAGCGTAACTTTCCTAAGTATTTTCTCTTTCTTTTGCATCTAAAGGTAACTTAAAGCCTTTTATAGGCAGTGGCACGTCCTCCCTGCTCCCCTTCTCCCTTTTCTTTTTCTTTTTATTTTAATTTTATAAAAATTTAATATTATATTATTATTTTATAAAAATATCTAACTGATCATTTTTTGCGTGCGTGCGGATATCCTAAAAATATCCCGAACACGTCTCTGCAATTTACCAATTCCCCTTGCCCTAGTGGCATGTTAGATTAAGGTATTCGGGAACACCTCTCCTCTGGGAGTATGCTTTATGAATACCTTTAGGACCTGACGGGGTTTCTGATGTGGGTAGAAATTGGCACGGACCTTGCGGCATCTCGCAAGACCACGAAACATTTATTTCGACTGGCATTTGGAAGTAATTAATGTTCCTGATAATTTCCTCAGCCTCAATAACCGTCCCTAACGTGCCGTAATTATCCTGAAAAATTAGAATTTGAGCGAAATTCTCGTAAGGAAAGGGTCAGGATGTTACAATTTATAAATTAATAAAGAAAGGGAAAAAGTTTTAAAATCGGTCCATACTTTCAAGTAAGAAATATTTGCAAAGGATAAAAGTAGGGGCTAGAAGTAACCCAACCAAAGCAGAAAACAACCCTGTGAGCATTGTTTACGGCATACGAGTAAGCAGCTCGCAGGGGTGTTTCATTCACCGTAGCAATGTCAGTCACTACAGCGACACCCTACAATGATAGTGTTCTTTAGTTTATGAGTTTCTCATAGTGTGGAGTTCATTGGCTAATTTAAGTGTCAAAGCTACGCCGCTCAGAGCTTCCAGTGCCAGTACTCCTTAGTCTTCAACCATTCCAAGTGAGTGGAGGTCCCAGTTTGTTGACGGTTATGCAGTTTAGTGGTACGGTCAATAGAGCCAGATTTGCTTTATTTGTTTCAGTCATTTATATGCTTAGTATTTGCATGTGTAGGCCTAGGTAGAGACTTATATGCTTAGGTATGATATGCCTGGATTACGCTATGGTTTCCATCATTGGTAGTAACTTCGGGTCTGCAAATTGAATGACTAGTAAGTAGTAACAAGCCATATGTCAAATTTCCATTCTTAATAATTCACTTATAATTTTTATTTATTATGCGAAATCTTTGCTAAAGAAAAAGCGAGATGTTACATTTCCCTTGTTGGTCATTTGGACATGATGTATGGTGTCCCAGTGATCTATGGTGATTTCTAACATAAACTATGCCATGAGTTATGGAATAAGCCAAGAGGTGATGGACTTTTATAGATTTTTAGGCTTTGGCCTTGTATTCTTATTTTCATGAAAATTGTGTTTGTTTATGTTTGATAGAGTTTTAATGATCCATGGTGGACTTCTAGTATAAGCTATGGTTTGAGCTTAGGACATACCAAGAAGTGATGGGCCAAAATATCCAAAGTGAGAATTTAGCCACTATGTCCCCAAGAGGACTAATTTTTAGTTTTCATGAACATTGTATAAGTGTTTCTAACTCTTATGAGAGTGTCTATGACTCTTTTGCGCACTAATTTGAGGTTTTTCCAAGATTATGGTTAAGATTAGATTCCATAAACATGACAAAATGATCTTAAGGCAAATTAGTGGCCATAAAACCCTAAAATAAACATACAAGAAGTCTAATATGGAAGCACTATAAGTATGATTCAAGTTATGTCTGTCAAAAGATAGTTGATATTGTGTTTGCATTTTTTGTGGAAATGTTTGCACATGCTATCTATATGTTTGACTATGTTATAATGGATTTTCTCATATGATTTGCCCATCCTCATGAGTATGAATGCGTAATGCCATGCTTTGAAATGATGATGATATTACTATATTGTAGCATGCCTCATTGTAATGTTCATAATCATACATATACCTATATAAACATAAACAAACATGTAAATAAACATATATATCGCCATTCCTTTATAAGTGTGTTATGAGACTAGAAGACATGAATGTATCAAAAATAATCTAAGTAATCTTATGAGGGAATATCCATAAGACTTTTTATATAACACACTCATAGTAACTATGACCCATTCATAATAAAGTTCCCTCGTGGAGCGTGTCCTTTGGGCCAGTGTAGTTAGCTGATCACCTTGACCAATCTCGTGGATTGGTTTAGAGGTTGTACACCGAAGGTTCTAGGTGTGTTGGAAGAAAAAAGATAAAGAAATGCCTTGGTCTAGCATAGTTGGCTAGTCACTTCAGCTGACGTAAATCGTTGGTTACTAACATAGTCAAAAAACTTATGTGGTTCGCTATCATGGATTGAGTTCAAATCTAAATAAAAAAATGAAGTTGTATGCCCCGAGGAGGTAACCAATACCCCAGGTGTATTGAAGGAAAATAATGTGAAGGATAAATGATCAAAAGAATGTCATAGCATAATGCATCTATAAATGTTTAAATGATCAAAAGAATGTTACACATCTATATATGTTTCAAGTTTCATCATTATGTTTATTGACTGCTATGCCTTTTTGCATTGACAAGTGTTAGGTTAAAGGAAAGACTAGGATTAACTTGTAACCATTCGAGACTAGGTCAAAATAATAATTAAAGCTTATGTGCATCACCAATTAGAGATGGCCCGAATAGTGGAACCTGATGCAATGTGTAACATCCCAATTTTCCCTTAGCAAAGGTTTCGCCTAGTAAGTTCGTGTGCGAACCCTTTTAGAGGTTGAAAGCGTGAACTGCAGGGGTCCGTTAAGCACCAGGACGCCGGTGACTATGTGAATAGGATGGACAAGTCCCAGATTTAGGAGGGTTAGGCTTTGGAATCTCGAAGGGGAAGAATAAGGCTTATTGAGTAGATGTAGAAATACAATAAATCAAAGAGAGCAAGGCAGTAGAATAACTGAAAGACCCCAGCAACCCCGTACGCTCGAGCCGTACGAAATTCCCGCTAGGTTGTTTACTTCATGGTAAAATAGTGGTGTTAACAAAACAGAGATCCATTTTTTTTTTGTTTTTAAGCATACGGTTTCCAACTTAAGAGCCGTGCGTGTAACAGAGTAATATAACAAACGATGTACTTGGTAAGTTGAGTTCCAAGGTAATAGATACATAAGCTATATACATCGAGGGTCCTTAGTACATGCACATACACACCATAGTATAGTTATATTACATAATCCGTATTAAAGGCAAGTAATACATTTATTTCCTTCCTATAACATCTACTACACTGCCTGCTAGGTCTCCCTTCGCACGTCCTCCTCGGGTTCCACAGCATCCGCGTAGTAAGATTCATCTTCCATTCCTGGAGCCATAAGCGAGTGGGGGTGAGAACTGTAGGTCCTCAGTGAGTAACATTTTATTCGTGGCTTTTTGTTCCTCGGTTATTCTCCAGCCGCCCAGAGTTTAGTCTAAGTGTACATGCAACTAACACCCTACTGATTATGATCTTGGGCCTATACTCTGCGCAGCCTTATCTACGTTACTAGGTGATTGGTTGTCTAATCTTGTTATTACCTAAGCTCCGTGCTTTTTAACTGGACGTTTTTACTAGAGACATATTACTCGTCTTGGGTCGTTCCCTTGACGATATATAATGCATGAACAGTTATACCTGGTGCTTAAACAAATAAATGTGCATATTCATCATCATGTCATCACTCAGCAATGCATACTTATAATATCATAGTGCATGGGGGATCTGGGGATCTCTTACGCGCTCAGTGGCTGCGTCCTACTTAGTCCTTCGCATCTTTGTAGCCGTGGCCTCGGACTACAACCTATTTTTGCTACTATTGTATTGACTCGGCGGTGCTCTTTATCGGTGTGGTAGCTAACCATGTAAGGCTCATAGGAGGTAAACATCGAATATAATTAATGCAACCATACCCTGTGGCATGGCGAGGGATCAGACCTATGAATGATCAGGCGTGGACGCGCTTAGATCGGCCCTATGACATGATCCGCTTTCATTCTTTCTCTTTTGGTGGGGCCCCTTAGCTTCTTTCATTCATGCAGGCCTATGCCTGTTTGCCGTAGCTGGGCCTATGCCCATTTCTTATCGTGGTCAGGTCTCTCTACCTGCGTTGCTCGTGACCAATCCATCTTGCTGAATTGGCGAGGGGCGTGTCCGTAAGAATTTGCCAAGAGAATAGGGATTTCCTAATTGTATAACTACTGACTCTGGCTAAGGCCATCCGAATCCATGGTGATTCGTCGTCTCTGCTCTACTTTTATTCCCTAGGGTTCAATTATGATCTTTGTTACATTTTAGCGTGAACTTCTAATTATCTAAAGTCGTCCTAACTCCTATGACGACCCTGCCTCATGATGCATGCTCAAACACATGGATATGGCCTAACCTTACCCCTTGGATCCCTTAGAAACCTTAAACTCCAAGCTCTGCCAGGTTTCATTCGAATACTAGATGTGGTATTCGAATGAAATCCGACAGAGTCCATTCATTCGATTGGAATAGGCTTTTATTCGACTACATTCCCTCGGCATTCTTTCATTCGAATACTAGGGGATTCATTCGATTGAATTCCTAAAATTCGCCTCATTCGCCTGCTGGGGAATTCATTCGAAGGAAAGCTCCCTTCGGGCGTTCATTCGACTGAATTCCTTTAGTATTCGAATGCTGGCTGGAAAAATCGCCTCCCGCGACTCCAGTTCGGAAATTATTACTGTTTCTAGGATTCCAAGTAGTACCGTTATGAATCTCATTTATCAAAATTACCAAAAACCCCTTTTGACCCTGATTTCCCAGAAAATACTACTTAACCTTTATACAGTCAAATATTTCAGATAACACATAAACAGTCAAATAATTAACCACATAGACAGTGAGCTAAAAGTTACCCACTTCCTATGCGGATTTGGAGTTGGTGGTTGGATGGTGGAGAAAATCCTTGTCGCAAGGGTATGCTCCAAGAAATTTTCGGAAGTCCGTTAGCGCTCTCACAATGTGCTCGAACGGTACAGGAACAGTGAAAATTTGAAGAACAACATAACTTTCATAAATGCTCTTCGGTTTGCACACAAGGGGCATTTATAACCGTGGCCCCCTGTGGCATATAATCATTTATTTAATTATTAATTAATTATTATTATATTATTATTTTATTATAGCTATTCTAATTATCCTAACCCTTATTCTATTTTACTTATTTCTAACTATTCCTAGTCCACACACGAGTCCCCAAAAATATCCCCATTATACATTCATGACTTATGAATTATTCCGGCCAGGATGGCGGTCCGAAACAAGATATCCAGGGACTTGTTCCTGTCAGCCACTCCCTCACAGATCCCTTTGGTCCCCAACCGGATTTCCGTTTCCTTCCAAACTGAACACCAATCTTATAGCACCCTGTGGGACCCTAACCTTCTAGTCTTTTCCTTCCAACCTAAGGGACAAGTCTCACAATTAATTCTCCTCTAACCCAATTTCGGGTTTCTTTGTGTTGTTTACCTAGGCCAAAGTCATAAGTCGTACCTAAGGTCTTCTTAAGGAACGTTGGGTTGTTACATTGAAAATGATCTTAGAGCTATCAAAAACCTTGGGATGAGGTCTTGGACCTTTCCGATTTCTGATAACTAAATTCTGACAGAAAGCGGACGTTTTCAGAAAAGCACTGGTACACCGTAGTTTTAGACTATGATTACTGTTATGTTTTATGAATGTTCGTCATTATGCATCATGAGGACTAGGGGTGCACATGGGTCGGGTCAGGTAGGACCCGCCCGTGTCACAGACCTGACCCAACGTCCCGCAGGCGGGTTGGGTTGGGTAAAAATGTAATTTTTTTATGGGTACCCGCCACCCGCCCGGGTCGGGTAGGTTTTGGCGGGTCGGCGGGTGACCCGCCCTCTTTTGTTTTTTTTTTTTGAAAAAACTTTTTTTAACCACAACCCACACAGCAGGACAGCCCACAGACCCCCCAGCCCNTAGCTATTCTAATTATCCTAACCCTTATTCTATTTTACTTATTTCTAACTATTCCTGGTCCACACACGAGTCCCCAAAAATATCCCCTTATACATTCATGACTTATGAATTATTCTGGCCAGGATGACGGTCCGAAACAAGATATCCGGGGACTTGTTCCTATCAGCCACTCCCTCACAGATCCCTTTGGTCCCCAACCGGATTTCCGTTTCCTTCCCAACTGAACACCAATCTTATAGCACCCTATGGGACCCTAACCTTCTAGTCTTTTCCTTCCAACCTAAGGGGCAAGTCTCACAATTAATTCTCCTCTAACCCAATTTCGGGTTTCTTTGTACTGTTTACCTAGGCCAAAGTCATAAGTCGTACCTAAGGTCTTCTTAAGGAACGTTGGATTGTTACATTCTACCCCCCTTAAAAAAAATTTCGTCCTCAAAATTTACGCATAGTTGGAATCCATACCTTCAGAATAGTTCAGGGTAAGCTTTTCGCATCTCCTCCTCCAGCTCCCACGTCTGTTCTTCGAATTCTCCATTTGCCCATATTATCCGCACCATGGGAATCTCCTTACTCCGCGTCTGACGAGTCTTGCGGTCGACAATTTTCTGGGGAGTAAGAGGTAGAGCTAGGTCTTCCCTGAGCTGTACTTGTTTTGGCTGCAGTACATGGTCTAGGGAGGCGTAGTATTTTTGCAGCTGGGATACGTGGAATACATCATGAATGTTGGCCAAGTTGGGCGGAAGAGCTATCCTGTAGGCCACTGGCGCTACACGTTCTAGGATCTGAAAGGGGCCCATAAATCGGGGGCTCAATTTCCTGACTTTTAAGGATCTGCCAATCCCAGTCGCTGGCGTGACCTTCAGAAACACGTGAACTGCTTCTTGAAACTCTAACGGTCTTCGGCAGTTATCAGCATAACTCTTTTGCCGGCTCTGTGCCGTAAGCATCCTTTGGCGCACTAGTTTTATCATATCTTCTGCCTCTTGCTTCTCTTCTGGAGTCAGCCCTTGGTACTGTCTGCTATTGTTCCAACAAAGTGGTGACTGGCATTTCGGGCCGTAGAGGGCCTCGAAAGGGGCCATGCCTATACTGGCCTAGTAACGATTATTATACGAGAACTCGACAAGGGGCATCAGTTCTTCCCAATTTCTGGGGGTATCCAAAGCACATGCCAGCAGCATATCCTCCAAGGTCTGGATAGTTCTCTCTGACTGGCCGTTTGTCTGAGGATGATATGCCAAACTCAGATGCAACTGTGATCCTTGAGCTCTTTGAAAGGCTGTCCAAAATCGAGAGGTAAATCTAGGATCCCTATCCGAGATAATAGAAGAGGGAATTCCGTGCAACCGTACCACCTCCTTCAGATATACTTGCCCTAACTTCTCCATCGAGTAGTTCATTTTGACAGGGATAAAATGAGCAGATTTCGTCAGCCTGTCTACAATTACCCATACCGCATCCATCCCCATTCGAGTACGTGGTAGTCCGGTGACGAAGTCCATCGCGATCCCACTCCATTTCTACTCGGGAACCTCCGGGGGATTCAGCAACTCGGGCGGCTTCTGATGTTCGATCTTCACTTTCGGGCAGACCAAGCATTTCTGTACCCCGTCTTCTATATCCCATTTTAACCCTGGCCACCAGAACATCTTCCGCAGGTCGTGGTACATCTTGGTAGTTCCGGGGTGTATCATAAACTGGCTTTTATGCCCTTCTCGTAAGATGTCCTCTCGCAGACTGCCCTCTCTAGGCACACAGATGCGCTGGCGGAATCGTAACACCCCTTCTGGATCAGTGGTCACCTCCTTGATCTTTCCTGCGGCTACGGCATTGCGAAACTGGCGCCACGAATCTTCCTGACACGCTTCTTGAGCCTCCTGGATTTTCTACTTAAAGTCGCTTGTTATTTGTAAAGGGTATAATATTAGACGATCTCTACGGCGGGCGACGGTTAAGTCGAGGTCGCGGAACTCTTCAAGTAACCGTGTTTCCCGTACCATTAGATGAGCTATATGCAACGACTTTCGACTTAAGGCGTCAGCTACCACATTGGCCTTTCCCGGATGATAATTTAAGCCGAAGTCATAATCCTTCAAGAATTCGGTCCACCTCCTCTGTCTCATATTAAGCTCCCTCTGATCAAAAAGATACGTCAAACTCTTATGATCAGAGAACACTTCAAACCGAACTCCGTACAAGTAATGCCTCCAAATTTTTAGCGCAAAGACTACTGCAGCCAATTCCAAATCGTGCGTGGGGTAGTTGGTCTCATGGGGCCTCATTTGCCTCGAAGCATAGGTGATTGCCTGCCGCTGCTGCATCAACACGCATCCCAGTCCTGCTTTTGATGCATCGCAATATACTTCACAAGGCAATTGGGGGTTTGGTAATATCAAAACCGGAGCCATGGTCAGTTTCTCTTTCAGTTCCATGAAGCTCCTTTCACATTCGGGTAACCAGGTTAGCTTGACTCCCTTACGCGTCAATTTCGTCAGCGGCAATGCGATCTGGGAAAACCCCTCAATGAATCGCCGGTAATACCCCGTGAAACCCAGAAAACTCCGGATCTCCGTAACTGAAGTGGGTCTCTCCCACGTTTTCACAGCCTCTACTTTGCTAGGGTCCACGACAACACCTTGCTCCGATACTACGTGCCCTAGAAATTGCACCTCTTTTTCCCAGAACTCGCATTTGGATAGTTTGGCATACAAATTCTTGGCCCTCAAAATCCCCAATACGGTCCTCAAGTGTCGGGCATGCTCCTCCTCATCCTTTGAGTACACCAAGATATCGTCTATGAAGACAATCCTCGTCTAAGTAGGCATGGAAAATGCGGTTCACGTAACCCATAAAAATAGCCGGAGCATTGGTTAGCCCAAATGACATTACTGTAAATTCATAATGTCCATAACGGGACCTGAATGCTGTCTTGGCAATATCCTCCTCAGGTACCCGTATCTGATGATATCTCGACCTCAGGTCGACCCTCGAGAACACTCTAGCTCCCTTCAACTGATCCAGGAGGTCGTCTATCCTTGGCAGTGGGTACTTGTTTTTAATCGTCACCTTGTTGAGCTGCCTATAATCAATACAAAGCCTCATAGAGCTGTCCTTCTTCTTGACGAACAACACCGGGGCTCCCCATGGTGATGCACTCGGCCTGATGAATCCTTTATCTATTAATTCCTCTAGCTGCTTCTTTAATTCTTGTAGCTCTAGCGGGGACATACGATAGGGGGTAATGGAAATGGGTCTGGCACCTGGTACCAAGTCAATGGAGAATTCTACTTCCCGTTGGGGAGGGAACTCTGGAATATCATCGGGGAAAACGTCGGTTTACTCACATATGACTAGAATCGCCTCAATTCTTCCGAGGATGCTAGAAATACACACCCTTGGCCCTCCAACCGGCAACAGTACATGGTCGGTAGTTCGTCGTCCCCCTTCGTCGAACTTGCGACTCCCGAAGGAAGAATCACCAATTTATTGGCGCAATCCAGCACCACGCCATTGGTTTTCAACCAGTCCATCCCTAGTATAATATCTAGCCCGACTAAGGGAAGGCAAATCAAGTCAGCTACAAACTCCCTTTCTTGTAACTGAAACGGACACCTAAGGCACACCCAACAGGTTTTGACAGATGGCGCAGTAGGCGTTGACACCGATAGAGTGTATGGTAGCATCGTAGGAGATAATTGTAGCTCCTCCACACTGCCATGAGAGATAAAGGAGTGCGAGGCTCCAGAGTCATACAACACAGTCAATGATTTCCCATTGATAGAGCACGTACCTAAACTTAGCCCTTCCTCCTGCTGGGCCTCCTTGGCTGCCATAGTGAAAACGCGGCCCTGGCGTTGGGCGTAGGCAGTACCGCTCTGCATTCCCTGGCATAATGCCCGTTTTGACCACACCTAAAACACACGTTCTATCCTGCCAAACACTCGCCTGCATGGGGCTTGTTACACTTTGGGCAAGGTGGCCTGGTTTCTGGCAGTTTTTGGTTCGCCCATCCTTGCGGTTGAGGTCGTGACGCTGGTGGCCTGGCCATGGGCTGACTCTGCGACCTCCCTATTCCTTGCGGTGGCCTCTTAGAATACTGGCCCGTCCCCCTCCCTGGGAATGGGGCTTGAAACGGCCCCTTCTTTCGGGGGTCCATCTGTGAGCTCCCTACCTCGGCAAACCTCCTCTTGTTGCGCTCGTTGCGCACCTCAGCTAGGTCCCGATTGGCCTCCTCCTGAGCCAAACAGGTGTTCACCAACGTAGCATAATCTCGTATACTTGAGCTTGCCAGGAACACTTTCAGCTCGGCCTTCAGGCCTCGGTGGTACTTGGCACACTTCCAATCGTCATCTAGGCAAAACCTACCCATTCGGGAGTAGCGGCAAAGCTTCTCAAAGGCCGTTGTATAATCGGTAATGCTCATTGTCCCTTGCTTCAGTTCCAAGAACTCTGCCTCCTTCCGATCCTGTAGCTCCCTAGGGAAGTACTTATCCAAGAATGTCATCTTGAACGGCTCCCATGACATCTCTGCCCCTCCCTGTTCCACCGCCGGTCGGGTCATATCCCACCATTTGGCAGCTGCCCCTTCCAGTTTCCTTGAGGTAAATTTGATCTTCTGAGAGTCCGTATAGGGAACATCTTCAAAGATCTGCTCTATCTTCCTGACCCAACCATGCACCAGATCGGGATCCATCACTCCCTCGAACACCGGCGGATTCGCCCGCATGAAGTCCTTGTACCGGAGAGTCTCAACTTCTTGGACAGTCAGGATTACGTTCCGCTGAGCGGTGGCGGCCGCAATCTGAGCTGTGGCCTCGGCTTGGGTTTGAGCAGCTTGCGCCACCTGCTGTAGTATCTCTGTCAAATCCACAGCAGCAGACTCTCGCGATGTGTTATCCCTTCTTGGAGGCATGTCTGAGTATCAGCACCTGCAAAATCCTGAGTTGATCAGTCTCAAGAATAACCAGTGCACCTATAACCAGAACATACAACTTAGGAGGGTATACACTGTGCATCATGCTCGGAAGCATAGTGCAGCTCAGTCCTCAAGCTCACTTGGACCAAACTGCTCTGATACCAAATGAAACACCCCAGCCGACCCCGTACGCTCGAGCCGTACGAAATTCCCGCTAGGTTGTTTACTTCATGGTCATTTTGTCAGTTTTTCAAAAATAGTGGTGTTAACAAAATAGGGACCCATTTTGTTTTTGTTTTGAAGCATACAGTTTCCAACTTAAGAGCCGTGCGTGTAACAGAGTAATATAACAAACGATATACTTGGTAAGTCGAGTTCCAAGGTAATAGATACATAAGCTATATACATCGAGGGTCCTTAGTACATGCACATACACACCATAGTATAGTTATATTACATAATCCGTATTAAAGGCAAGTAATACATTTATTTCCTTCCTATAACATCTACTACACTGCCTGCTAGGTCTCCCTTCGTACGTCCTCCTCGGGTTCCACAGCATCCGCGTAGTAAGATTCATCTTCCATTCCTGGAGCCATAAGCGAGTGGGGGTGAGAACTGTAGGTCCTCAGTGAGTAGCATTTTATTCGTGGCTTTTTGTTCCTCAGTTATTCTCCAGCCGCCCAGAGTTTAGTCTAAGTGTACATGCAACTAACACCCTACTGATTATGATCTTGGGCCTATACTCTGTGCAGCCTTATCTACGTTACTAGGTGATTGGTTGTCTAATCTTGTTATTACCTAAGCTCCGTGCTTTTTAACTGGACGTTTTTACTAGAGACATCTTACTCGTCTTGGGTCGTTCCCTTGACGATATATAATGCATGAACAGTTATACCTGGTGCTTAAGCAAATAAATGTGCATATTCATCATCATATCATCACTCAGCAATGCATACTTATAATATCATAGTGCATGGGGGATCTGGGGATCTCTTACGCGCTCAGTGGCTGCGTCCTACTTAGTCCTTCGCACCTTTGTAACCGTGGCCTCGGACTACAACCTCTTTTTGCTACTATTGTATCGACCCGGCGGCGCTCTTTACCGGTGTGGTAGCTAACCACGTAAGGCTCATAGGAGGTAAACATCGAATACAATTAGTGCAACCATACCCTGTGGCATGGCGAGGGATCAGACCTATGAATGATCAGGCGTGGACGCGCTTAGATCGGCCCTATGACACGATCCGCTTTCATTCTTTCTCTTTTGGTGGGGCCCCTTAGCTTCTTTCATTCATGCAGGCCTATGCCTGTTTGCCGTAGCTGGGCCTATGCCCGTTTCTTATCGTGGTCAGGTCTCTCTACCTGCGTTGCTCGTGACCAATCCATCTTGCTGAATTGGCGAGGGGCGTGTCTGTAAGACTTTGCCAAGAGAATAGGGATTTCCTAATCATATAACTACTAACTCTGGCTAAGGCCGTCCGAATCCATGGTGATTCGTCGCCTCTGCTCTACTTTTATTCCCTAGGGTTCAATTATGATCTTCGTTACATTTTAGCGTGAACTTCTAATTATCTAAAGTCGTCCTAACTCCTACGACGACCCTGCCTCATGATGCATGCTCAAACACATGGATATGGCCTAACCTTACCCCTTGGATCCCTTAGAAACCTTAAACTCCAAGCTCTGCCAGGTTTCATTCGAATACTAGCTGTGGTATTCGAATGAAATCCCTCAGAGTCCATTCATTCGATTGGAATAGGCTTTCATTCGACTGCATTCCCTCGGCATTCTTTCATTCGAATACTAGGGGATTCATTCGATTGAATTCCTAAAATCTGCCTCATTCGACTGCTGGGGAATTCATTCGAAGGAAAGCTCCCTTCGGGCGTTCATTCGACTGAATCTTCAGTATTCGAATGCTGGCTGGAAAAATCGCCTCCCGCGACTCCAGTTCGGAAATTATTACTGTTTCTAGGATTCCAAGTAGTACCGTTATGCATCTCATTTATCAAAATTACCAAAAACCCCTTTTGACCCTGATTTCCCTGAAAATACTACTTAACCTTTATATAGTCAGATATTTCAGATAACACATAAACAGTCAAATAATTAACCACATAGACAGTGGGCTAACAGTTACCCACTTCCTATGCGGATTTGGAGTTGGTGGTTGGATGGTGGAGAAAATCCTTGTCGCAAGGGTATGCTCCAAGAAATTTTCGGAAGTCCGTTAGCGCTCTCGCGATGTGCTCGAACGGTACAGGAACAGTGAAAATATGAAGAACAGCAGAACTTTCATAAATGCTCTTCGGTTTGCACACAAGATATCCGGGGCTCCCTGTGGCATATAATAATTTATTTAATTATTAATTAATTATTATTATATTATTATTTTATTATAGCTATTATAATTATCCTAACCCTTATTCTATTTTACTTATTTCTAACTATTCCTGGTCCACACACGAGTCCCCAAAAATATCCCCTTATACATTCATGACTTATGAATTATTCCGGCCAGGATGGCGGTCCGAAACAAGATATCTGGGGACTTGTTCCTGTCAGCCACTCCCTCACAGATCCCTTTGGTCCCCAACCGAATTTTTGTTTCCTTCCCAAATGAACACCAATCTTATAGCACCCTGTGGGACCCTAACTTTCTAGTCTTTTATTTCCAACCTAAGGGGCAAGTCTCACAATTAATTCTCCTCTAACCCAATTTCGGGTTTCTTTGTACTGTTTACCTAGGCCAAAGTCATAAGTCGTACCTAAGGTCTTCTTAAGGAACGTTGGGTTGTTACAATAACTAAGTTTAAAGAGGACACGTCTACATCGTATAAGCGAGGTTGAGGACGTAGGTAAGAGTACAACTAGGGTTGGAGGTATAAACGTAAATCTAAGAAGGTGGAAAAATAATCAAGTTTGATAAAATCAAGTTAGAGGTCGACTTTTCCCAGCCCTGCAGGAATTAGTTTAGAAGGTGCGCCAAAAAGGCGAAAGAACTAGGTAACTGATAAGGGTATAGGAGTGCTTAGGCGTATTCTGTTTGGGAAGTAAAAGCTCGAGAAGCTGAGTGTTGAGGATTTCAAGGGTGGAAGGTAAAAGAAGTAAAAGAAGAGTATAGGAGAGGATATAAAGTCAGGTTAAGCGTGGAAGAGGAGTAAATAAGTCTTTAAGGAGGATACATGCACAGAACACAAATTGGGTTAAGAACTAGGTAAGAGCATAAATAAGGATGTAAGTATACGCCTAAGTGTAATAAGATTGAAGGAAGATCAAGAGGATTAAGTGTGACAGGGACTGATGCAAATTAGGTTTCACCTAGAGAAGTATGGAAGGCTAGGTTCTGGAGGACAAAAGCAAGTGTATTGAGCTTGAAAAGGAAGAGGTGCTAAGTGTATGAGGGAAGAAAAGAGGATATGGAATCAGGAGCGATTGAGGATGGAACGATAACCTTAAGATATTAAGGTGAAAAGGGAGAATCTAGAAGGGATAAAAGGAGTATAGAATACCCGAGAGCTTAGAGATAAGGGAAGATGCCCGGAAACACGGGCAACGCCGGAGACGTCGGGAGAGTGGAAGCCTGATGCCCTAGGACACGAGTGTCTGTAGAAATTATTCTGTTTAGTTTCTCAAAATTCTGCTGACACTCAAATGATTGCCCTTGACCGTTAGAATTGGATAGGAAACCAAAAACGTCCGCCAGACAGAATTCTGTTCACTTTCGAACTATTCTGCAGACACTAGAATGACTCTGTTTAGCCTGTAGAATTGAGCAGAGAGTTCCAAGTCCCTAGAAACCCAACCAGTACCGGGGAAAAGTTTCAAATACCTTGGATTAGTCCCACAACCTCATTAGGAGGACTAGGCTGTCGCAGAAATGCAAGCGGAACTGGTGTTTGTCGCCACCGACGCTTACCGGTGTGCCAAAGGTATCTGTGACGAATACTCCTCCGAAGAAAAATTCACAAACACCTTCTAGAAAAAATATTCAAAGGAAGAGGGAAATTAGATGATCGCGACGGTATAAACAGAATATTTTTCGGACGACCGTGCGCGACGCACCGATACTGCGAGCGATAAAACACGAGCGAACCGGAACCGGGAGAAAATGAACTTTCAGCAGCTGAACTAGGAGTGAGGGGGCTGCACGGTTTGATTGGGATTTTTGTCCAATCCCTTAAATCATGCTTCCAAACTTACATCACCTTACTTGTCTTACACACTAAACCAAATCCCATCACTAGCCATACCTATGCCCATGCCTTCTACTATTCATCACAATTTATTAAATCCTAAAATTCAATTAATTTCCCTCACCATTCAGCCACCCAAACCGAGTTCCCTCCCCCAAATTTACAAGAGAAAGTTCATCTTCCACATCCTCCATAAACACACACCAAGCCAAATTTCAAGAACACCACTTAGCCTTCAAGAAGTCAAGCATTCTTGCCAGCCTCTTCCATCTCCCAAGAACCGAAACACAGCCCCCAAAGTCTCCTCATCTTGGTTTCATTTTCTTCCTTCCAAAATCAAGAGGAACAACCTCTTCACCCTCTACCTTGCTCAAGGATCTTCATCTTGGAGAAAGGAGAAGCTCAAGCTTTGGAGACAACAAGGCTTGTGGGACTTCACTCCAAACTTCCCTCACCACCACCAGGTTTTTCTACAAGTGGGTAACTATGCATAAATCATCTCCTTGGTGATCTATTTATGGTTATTGTGAGTATGTGATATAATGCACATGGTATGCGTTTTATGCTTGAAATGATCTTGCATGTGTTGGTAAGGATTTGATGAGGATAAGTATTATGTTGCACGTTGGTTGTATTCACATTGTTTTATGATTCTTGGATGTTCATGTCGTTGCTTGTGTGCTGTTGGAATATATGGTGTTTGACCTTGGAATGAATGTGAGAACATGAGAGAAAATAAGCAAGGAGGTAAGCGTTGAGTGGTTCCGCGGAGGGTGACTGAGAGGAGTCTAGAGAGTTGTTGAGCGGCGCCTGGACGGGTGCTGAATGGTTACGAGTAGAGTGACTGAGGGGAGTCCGTAGAAAGATGTTGAGCGGCGCCTGGGATGGTGCTGAGTTGTTCTGCAGAGAGTGACTGAGAGGAGTCTAGAGTTGTTAAGCGGCGCCTGGGATGGTGCTGGGTGGGTTCCGCGGAGGATCCCTGTAGTTGCTGAGAGGGTTACGTGAAGAGTATTGAGTGGGCACCAGGAGTGGTACTGAGTGGGTTCCGCGGAGGTTCCCTAGAGTTGTAGAGTGGTCCCTAGAGTTGCTGAGTGGTTCCATGGAGAGTTGCTGAGTAGTTCCATGAAGAGTTGCTGAGTGGGTTCCGCGGAGGTTCCCTGGAGTTACCGAGTGGTTCCCTGGAGAGTTTCTGAGTGGGGTACGTGGAGGTTCCCTGGAGTTGCTGAGCGGTTCCCTGAAGAGTGACTGAGTGGGTTCCGTGGAGGTTCCCTGGAGTTACCGAGTGGTTCCCTAGAGGGGGTTTTCAAGGTCCCCTATATTCCAACAAGCACTTAACAGTAGAGTTTATGTGTGGTATTTATGATAACATGCATCATGAGAACTAGAGGTTAATCACGTAAAGTTTAAAGAGCATAATTGAACCTTAGGGAATCAGTATGTAGTTATATGATAGTAGGTATCTCTCTTGGCGGAAACGCCCCTCACCAGTCCCCATAAAGGGGTGGATTGGTTAATGATGCGGAATGAAAAGAAAGAAAGAAAGGAATGAAAAGAAAGAAAAGTAAAGAAAAGATGAATGAGAAAGGGTGACGTCACGCCTATGAAATGATGATGATGTAATGATGATGAAGTATGGGTCTCCACTTGGTTTGAGTCATAGGACCAAACCCCTCGCCCTTCCACTAGGTGGACGGTTATCTCTATTGATGGTCGAAGACGGAACATTAGTTATCCGTAGTGGTTCGCAACCACTCAGGTTATAGTGCTTCCTGGTCGACATCAATCAGAGGACAGAAGTAGGTTGTAGATGTTTGGCCGCGTCTACATGAGTGGAAAGACTCAGCGCGGCCCTGGTCCATTAGTTAGCTGGGAGCCGAGCCTCCGTCCATTAGTTAGCTGAGAGCATGGAAAGCAGGATGCGCCCCGGTCCATTAGTTAGCCGGCACGCATGAGAGAGTCTCAAAGTCAGCATGCATAAAGTATGAAATGAATGAATATGAAATGGTATGATGAATGAGTATGTAATGTATAAGTATATGATAATGTATATGAGCATGTGTATGAAGTGAATACCGTCAAGAGAACGCTCGAGACGACTATGTATATACGCGAGAAAAGTTAACAAGCACGAGAACTTAGATAAGAAAGATTAGTTCCCCAGTCACATAGTAAAGTAGATAAAGCCGTTCAGGACTTTAGGCCAGATAATAATCAGTAGGATGTTAGTATGCATGTTCACTTAGAAACACCTGAGCGGCCTGGTTGGTAAGTGAGTTAAAAAGGAATTGCCCGACGCCAAGATAAACCACTGAGGACGAATGTTCTCACCCCCACTCACTTATGCTTCCAAGGGCAGACATGAGCTTTGATGAGTAACCAGAGGATCAGAAAAGAATGGAGGACAAGCCACCGATGACGGACAGACAGATCTTCAAGGCTATGAAGACATGCTTAGCTAGTTGTACGATGGATGAGCTTTTATTATGTATATGAATGACTATGCCATGTATATGTAACTCTATTATAATATTATGTGATTTGTTGTATTCATCTGCGACGGTCCATGTATTGATTATGTAATTGCTTAGACTAGGGATAATGAATATTCATAAGCCCATGGCTCTATCGTTTGTCTTATATACTTTGATTCACACATGGCTCATATTTCTTAAATAAGCACTCACTAGAAAAGTTTTAAACTGGTCCATATTTTCCTTAACTCAATATTTTCGAAAAGTAATAAAGGACTATAAGTATTCCCACCAAGTGATTAACAACCTAGTGAGCATTGCATACTACTCGAGGGTATGCAGTTAGCTAGGGTGTTACAGTTGGTATCAGAGCAGTTTGGTCCAAGTGAGCCTGAGGACTGAGCTTATCTGCACTTCCGAGCGTATTCCTTGTTAGCTTGCACGGTGTTTAAGTATAAAACCTTTGTGTATAAGGTCCAAGTGCATAAATCAGTGGTACCGGAACATTGATTTGTTCTTGTTCCTTGTGCATACTCAGAATAGATTCGCCATGCACTAAGTCTTGTCTTTGAGATAAGGAGTATGATGAAAGCCTTTTTAACCACTTTCTCAGATCTTGACACGGCTTAAGTTTTGTCACAACCATGCCAAGCTCGTTGAAAGCTTCTATGCGCTTTTGTTGTTCAAATTAAATTTATATACATACTTACTTTACGGCTTTCAGATTCCAAAAGGAATCCAATTGCAGTATAGGGTATGGTCGATCCCACAGGGAGTTGTAAAATACCATTCTTGAGTTCGTTTAATTAAATAATAGAGTGAAGGATTTGATAATTGTTTTTATAAACTAAATAAGTAAATAAACAGCATAAAAGTAAATAGGAAACAAAGCAGAGGTAGTTCCGGAGCTTGTTGGGAATTTTAATCACATCATAGTTTCATGCATCCAGTTA
>QANU01105279.1:58796-72579 GCA_003254905.1 Nissolia schottii
AAAATCCCAACAAAAAGAGGGTTAGGAACCCATCTTACAAGAGAATCTTGGAGGCACGATTTAGGCACTTACCATGACACGTGTTCACGCCGTCATGGCCATGGCTTCGCCAAGCTTCCTTGATCTCCGGCTCCTTCACAAGCCTCGTCTTTGTTCCTAACCTAACCTAAACTAAACTAAGCTTTTAAAGTACAACAAAATGGAGGAAGAATGGTGTTTTTGGGGGTGGAAGAGGATGGTTTCGAAGTGGTCTCGGCCTCCCTATTTATAGGCAAAATTTGGGGTCCATCGCTCAGCGGTTTTAGTACCATCGCTGAGCGATAAGTTCTGAATCGCTGGGCGGTAGTGCACTTATCGCTGAGCGATTGTACTTTTACGTGTCTTCATTAAATGCTCGGCAGCTTTTGCAGGGCGGCGGCTGACGTGGATGGCGGCGCCAGGCTGGCTCCAGCTGGCGCATTTATTGCGCCGGTGCAAGTGGCTTGCCGACCTACGTTCGCTGAGCGATACAAGTAACCTCGCTGAGCAATTCTTTCTCTAGGCGCTGAGCGATTCCTTGTTCCTCGCTGAGCGATGACTTCGTCCAGAATCTTCTCTTTAAGCTCTTTTCCAATTCTGCCCTTTTTTTCCCTTCTTCATGGGATTATTCTTCATAAATTATGCTTGCATCCTTTTATCAAAACATATTTAAAACCTACAAAATATAAAGATTTATTTAGATAATTCTTTAAAATATGTGAGAGTAAGTGCCATTTTGAATGATGAAAATTGTGTGTTTTGGGCACTTATCAGAGTAGTGTGGCATAATGCACTCTATCACTTTGCTTTCATTCAACTGTTGCATTTTTCAGGGACATAGAGCCTAGCTAACTCTGTGTCTTGATAAGTGTATTCAGGGCTTGATAGCTAAGATGGAGTGGATTGTTTAGCCCTCATTCCTGAGAAACTTGGCCTTTTGCTAGGTGTCTCTCTGTGAATTGACTGTTGCTTATTAAAAGCAAATAAACAGATTGTCAGGTAATGCACCCCTACCCAAGGGAAGCCCTTTGTTCCTTCTCTCCAGGTAAATGCTCCCTTACGCCATCAGAACTTTTGAAAAGCCACTCCCATATCCCCTATATTTTTCACCCCCGTAAAAATCCTATGGAAAAGCTCAAGCCTTTATATTTGTGGCATTTCATTTTTCTATGCATCCTTGACTCTCCTTGAGGAAAGTTCCACGTTAAGATCAAATGTTCTATTCTTCTGAAGAAGTAACCTCTGAGACAGATCTTTCTTTCCTTCCATGGCATGTTTTAAGAACCATGCCATCCCGTTTTCAATAGAATCTAATTGGTCCTATTCCAATGGAGTAGATTCACAATTCTCTTTACTCCAGCCTCTTGAGCAGTTCCAGCTTTTGTTTTCTGACTTCGAACCATGATGCAAGTTGTCCCCTTTGCAACCTATAAGGAAATCCATAAGTACGGAGATAGGTGAAAAATCGGTAGCGAGGAGGTTGATAGAAATCTTATAAGTTCATACACCCTCACCTTTGCTATAAGTTAGATTCCCCAATGGATAAGTAATTTCCCGTGAGACATGCCCTGTGAAGTAGGATTACCAACCAAAATCCTTACCCTAGAGATCCCATAGGGTGAAGAAGGTAGCAGATTGATGGGTGACATTAGCCTGAAGAAGAAGTTGATAAGTGGAGTATATTCTTTATCCAAGGTGATGATTCGGGAGGACTAACTAAGGAAGCCCTAAGGAAGTTTAGAAAGGATGATGGGGAATAACCATACCATAGTAAGGAGAAAACCATTGGACCTTGAGGATCAGATAGACGATTGGCCCTAGTTTGGTCGATTAGAGGAATCAAGAGTAAGACGGAAGTCGGAACAACCTTGGAAACCGTAGGAGGAGATCAAGTCAACAGTTCATGGGAAAGAGTAGATGGGGAAAAATGACTAGAGACCCTGCAAGTTTAATGTACCCTTACCTTCAACGTAAGTAGGAGCGTTGATGGACTATGAGCCTGGATTAACCCAATACATAGGGAAACTTAGGAGTCGCCTGAGATGACTATTAGGGAGTTAACGGACTTCGGTTACTATTTACTCATCGAGATTTGGAATCCAATGGACTAATAGGACAGAAAGCCGATGAAAAGACTATGGAACTCAGCCCCGTGGACGAGAGATTTTCAGAGATTAGAGTTATGCGTTAGGGACCGAACTGCACTATGATATCGAGTGCAACAGATTAGCTATGTGATCCCTAGGAAGGAAGATGGCCACTTCTCTGGAACTTGTATCATAACCATACCTATGGCCCTGCAGTAGGGATGAGTCTTTACCTTGACAACCAATGGAGTATAGGGTAAAAGTGAGTACGTTCAGGAAAAGTGAGCAATACGAGTTAAAACCTTGAGACCCTTGGACGTGTAGAAATTTCAAGGGAGAAATTTTTCTAAGGGTTAAAACCTTGAGACCCTTGGATGTAACATCCCAGTTTTTCCTTAGCAAAGGTTTCGCCTAGTAAGTTCGTGTGCGAACCCTTTTAGAGGTTGAAAGCGTGAACTACAGGGGTCCGTTAAGCACCGGGACGCTGGTGACTATGTGACTAGGGTGGACAAGTGCCAGATTTAGGAGGGTTAGGCTTTGGAATCTCGAAGGGGAAGAATAAGGCTTATTGAACAGATGTAGAAATACAATAAATCAAAGAGAAGAGTGAATGAGGGTAGAGTGAGCAAGGCAGTAGAATAACTAAGTTTAAAGAGGACACGTCTACGTCGTATAAGCGAGGTTGAGGACGTAGGTAAGAGTACAACTAGGGTTGGAGGTATAAACATAGATCTAAGAAGGTGGAATAATAATCAAGTTTGATAAAATCAAGTTAGAAGGCGACTTTTCCCAGCCCTGCAGGAATCAGTTTAGAAGGTGGGGGAAAAAGGCGAAAGAACTAGGTAACTGATAAGAGTGTAGGAGTGCTTAGGCGTATTCTGTTTGGGAAGTAAAAGCTCGAGAAGCTGTGTAACATCCCGTTCTTTCCTTAGCAAAATCTCGCTAGATAAATATGTAGAGATATCTATGTTTGGTTGAACCATTGGAATTATGAGCTCTTGGGATTAAAATTTTCTGTAGAAAAATATCCTGGTCGTTTTCTTAAAATTCTACAGACACTAGAACGAACCCTTATTGTCGTCAGAGCGTAACTGCGCGTCTAAAGTATCCGTAAAAAGTACGGCTACAGACAAGCATTCATAAATACCTAAATGACCCTAGAATATTACTTAGGAAAAAATTAGGAGGTCACAAGAACGTGATCGGAATATTTTTAGAACAGCTGTACGCGAAGTACCGGGACCGGAAACGCCAAAAACCTGATCAAAATTGATCTGCCGGAGCCCGTTAATTCTTGGCCACAAAAAGTGGCCAAGACACAAAGCTTTGTACGGTTATGAAGGGGGCCAAATGGCCTAGTCAAAGAGTCAAAGATGACTCATGGTGGTGCTTAGGTCATGCATGACATAAGCAAGGGTATTTTGGTAAATTATGCCCAAGGGCATTTTGGGAAGACAAAATTCGTCCCAAGGCCTATAAATACCTCCCAAAATCATAATTTTGAGGAGAAAAATTGGAAACCTTGGCCAAACTCTGTCCAATTTCACATTCAGTCGTTTTACTGTCTAAAAACCTTAACCCGGAGACTTTTCCTCACAAGACCTAACTTAAGCTTCCTAAACCCTAACCTCACAAATTCTTCTAGCATCTTGGAGGACTCTCTTATACATCTATTCTAAGGTTAAGAGCTTGGGCATAACCGAGCAAGGTGGGATTCTGCACAAACTGACTGCAGCAAGTGCATAAACGTGGGTAAACCGACATAATCACTGTCTATGTGATTTAGGATGTGTTGAGCCATGTTTTATGTTAGAAATACATGTGGTTAGGATGCTTTTATAGAACCTTGATATATATATATATATATATATATACACACACGTTGTTGATGATTGTCTGGATCAGTTGCTGCTGTCTGTGATTCTGTCAGTATTTAGGAAAGCTTAAGGCTGAAATAGGCATATGGCACGGTTTTGATGGGAACTGTGTGCTGAGATTTTTATCATGAAAAACTAAGGTTATTTTTGGATTCTACATGAAATTTTGAGTGGGAATGTCAAATTTTATGATTTTTGGAGTCCCCGATGAATTTCTCAGCAAACAAGCAGAAAACGGAGTTTTTAGGAAAAAGGGTAAAACGGTACTTTCACGTCTTGGGACTGAAAAACTGGGTTTGTTTTCAGAAAATATGAGTTTATAACTATCAAAAACCTTAAGGGAAAGTCTTGAGTCCATCGGGTTTTTGAGAACAAAAATTCCAAAGAAAATAGGGCGTTTAAGGGGGCGAAATGGTAATTTTGGAAGAAAGGGTAAAATTGGAATTTCGTGATTATGAGGTCAGAATTTGGGTTTTTAAACATGAGAAATGATCTTAGGACTATCAAAAACCTTGGGGTAAGGTCTTGGACCTCTCCGGTTTATGATAGCTAATTTCTGACAGAAACCAGACGACTGTTTTGCTAGTCGCTAGATTTACGTTTGTTATGTTTAAGAAATGTTTGAGCATGAGATTATGTTTCTTATATGTGATGAATTTGATGTTATGAGTTAGGTGAAGTTAGTGATAGTATATGATTGGTGTTATATGTTATATGATGTGATGAACGATGAAGACGATGATATGACGTATTGAATTGTGCTTATATGATGCTTGTTTGATATGATGAAATAAATGATGAAGGTGATGATACTACTGTGAATATGATTGCTTTAAGATGATGATGAACTGTGGCTGTACATATGAACTGTTGCATCAAGGATCAAGCTATGTACATGATGATGATGATGATGATGAGAGAGAACCCCCTCTAAAATGGCATAGGCTCGGTTTTTGGGGAAGTTCTTAGTCCCGGTCGAGTCATAGGCCCGACCCCACCGCCATCATAGGATGGTCACCTCGGTTGTGGTTGGTGAGAACTATGGGGTCAAGACCCCTCAGGTGAGACCCTTCAGGTTTAGCGCGACATGGCCGCCACGATGCGAGCTGTAAGTGTGGTTGTAGCGGTGTGGCCGCAGCTACAAGGGACAAGGATATAACTGCTTGTAAGGACAGCCTTATAGAGCAGAACTATAAGTGGATGCCAGCTGAAACTTATAATTAAAATGGGCACGGTTATAAGTGAAGGCTAGCTGAAACTTGTAGATAAAATGGTTTTTAGAAAATGAGGATTTTACTACAGTAGCGTAGCTATGTGAATTATTTGACAGTATATGATTTAGGAGTTAGATTAGAAAACAGATGACATAGTTAATGAAAGTATAGGTTCCCCAGCCACTTAGCAATATAGGTAAAGCTGCTCAAGCTTAGTAAGGACATTAATAACTAGTAGGACTTAGTATAACTGTAACACTTAGAGATCCCTGAGCGGCCTGGATAATAAATGAGAAAAGAAATACCCAGATCCCATGGTTTCCCACTGAGAGCGCAATGTTCTCACCCCACTCATTCATGACTCCAAGATTCGAGGTGGAGCACAAAGTCGAACAGAACGAGGAGGAGCAATACCCAGAGGAAGGGGCTGAGGAATAGGCTTGTACTTAGTAGACTCTATATGACAGTACTACTTTTGTGTTAAATATTTGTACGTAACAGCTATAATAGTACATGTGTATCTGGTTGTGAATATGTGATATGGACCAATGGTTGGTACTAGGTGTACTTGTTTATTTTCCCTTCTAATGTTAATTAAACATGTTACGTTACTATTCGCATTACATGTTCTACGAATACAAGGCTCTACTTTATACCATAAGGTATATAAAATAAAGTTTAAAATCGGTCCGTATTTTCTAAGTAACTATACTTTCAAATGTTTAACCAAAGCAGATGACAACCTAGTAAGCAAGTTTGCGACTTAAGCGTAGACTAGCTAGCTAGGGTGTTACAAGCTGAGTGTTAAGGATTTCAAGGGTGGAAGGTAAAAGAAGTAAAAGAAGAGTATAGGAGAGGATATAAAGTCAGGTTAAGCGTGGAAGAGGAGTAAATAAGTCTTTAAGGAGGATACATGCACAGAACACAAATTGGGTTAAGAACTAGGTAAGAGCATAAATAAGGATGTAAGTATACGCCTAAGTGTAATAAGATTGAAGGAAGATCAAGAGGATTAAGTGTGAGAGGGACTGATGCAAATTAGGTTTCACCTAGAGAAGTATGGAAGGCTAGGTTCTGGAGGACAAAAGCAAGTGTATTGAGCTTGAGAAGGAAGAGGTGCTAAGTGTATGAGGGAAGAAAAGAGGATATGGAATCAAGCGATTGAGGGTGAAACGATAACCTTAAGATATTAAGGTGAAAAGGGAGAATCTAGAAGGGATAAAAGGAGTATAGAATACTCGAGAGCTTAGAGATAAGGGAAGATGCCCAGAAACACGGGCAACGCCGGAGACGTCGGGAGAGTGGAAGCCTGATGCCCTAGGACACGAGTGTCTGTAGAAATTATTCTGTTTAGTTTCTCAAAATTCTGCTGACACTCAAATGATTCCCCTTGACCGTTAGAATTGGATAGGAAACCAAAAACGTCCGCCAGAAGGAATTCTGTTCACTTTCGGACGATTCTGCAGACACTAGAACGACTCCGTTTAGCCTGTAGAATTGAGCAGAGAGTTCCAAGTCCCTGGAAACCCAACCGGTACCGAGGAAAAGTTTCAAATACCTTGGATTAGTCCCACAACCTCATTAGGAGGACTAGGCGGTCACAGAAATGCAAGCGGAACTGGCGTCTGTCGCCACCGACGCTTACCGGTGTGCCAAAGGTATCTATGAAGAATACTCCTCCAGAGAAAAATTCACAAACACCTTCTAAAAATAATATTCTTAGGAAGAGGGAAATTAGACAATCGCGACTGTATAAACGGAATATTTTTCGGACGACCGTGCGCGACGCACCGATACTGCGAGCGATAAAACACGAGCGAACCGGAACCGGGAGAAAATGAAATTTCAGCAGCTGAACTAGGAGTGAGGGGGCTACACGGTTTGATTGGGATTTTTGTCCAATCCCTTAAATCATGCTTCCCAACTTACATCACCTTACTTGTCTTACACACTAAACCAAATCCCATCACTAGCCATACCTATGCCCATGCCTTCTACTATTCATCACAATTTATTAAATCCTAAAATTCAATTAATTTCCCTCACCATTCAGCCACCCAAACCGAGTTCCCTCCCCCAAATTTACAAGAGAAAGTTCATCTTCCACATCCTCCATAAACACACACCAAGCCAAGCTTCAAGAACACCGCTTAGCCTTCAAGAAGTCAAGCATTCTTGCCACCCTCTTCCATCTCCCAAGAACCGAAACACAGCCCCCAAAGTCTCCTCATCTTGGTTTCATTTTCTTCCTTCCAAAATCAAGAGGAACAACCTCTTCACCCTCCACCTTGCTCAAGGATCTTCATCTTGGAGAAATGAGAAGCTCAAGCTTTGGAGACAACAAGGCTTGTGGGACTTCACTCCAAACTTCCCTCACCACCACCAGGTTTTTCTACAAGTGGGTAACTATGCATAAATCACCTCCTTGGTGATCTATTTATGGTTATTGTGAGTATGTGATATAATGCACATGGTATGCGTTTTATGCTTGAAAATGATCTTGCATGTGTTGGTAAGGATTTGATGAGGATAAGTATTATGTTGCACGTTGGTTGTATTCACGTTGTTTTATGATTCTTGGATGTTCATGTCATTGCTTGTGTGCTGTTGGAATATGTAGTGTTTGAACTTGGAATGAATGTGAGAACATGAGAGAAAATAAGCAAGGAGGTAAGCGTTGAGTGGTCCGCGGAGCGTGACTAAGAGAAGTCTAGAGAGTTGTTGAGCGGCGCCTGGACGGGTGCTGAATGGTTACGTGTAGAGTGACTGAGAGGAGTCTAGATTGTTGAGCGGCGCCTAGACGGGTGCTGAATGGTTACGCGTAGAGTGACTAAGGGGAGTCCATAGAAAGATGTTGAGCGGCACCTGGGATGGTGTTGAGTTGTTCTGCGGAGAGTGACTGAGAGGAGTCTAGAGTTGTTGAGCGGCGCCTGGACTGGTGCTGAATGGTTACGCGTAGAGTGATTGAAGGGAGTCCGTAGAAAGATGTTGAGCGGCGCCTGGGATGGTGCTGAGTTGTTCCGCGGAGAGTGACTGAGAGGAGTCTAGAGTTGTTGAGCGGCGCCTGGGATGGTGCTGAGTGGGTTCCGCGGAGGATCCCTGTAGTTGTTGAGAGGGTTACGTGAAGAGTGCTGAGTGGGCACCAAGAGTGGTACTGAGTGGGTTCCGCGGAGGTTCCCTGGAGTTACCGAGTGGTTTCCTGGAGAGTTTCTAAGTGGGTTCCGCAGAGGTTCCCTGGAGTTACCGAGTGGTTCCCTGGAGAATTTCTGAGTGGGTTACGCGGAAGTTCCCTGGAGTTGCTGAGCGGTTCCCTGAAGAGTGACTGAGTGGGTTTAGCGGAGGTTCCCTGGAGTTACCGAGTGGTTCCCTAGAGGGGGTTTTCAAGGTCCCCTATATTCCAACAAGCACTTAACAGTAGAGTTTATGTGTGGTATTTATGATAACATGCATCATGAGAACTAGAGGTTAATCACGTAAAGTTTAAAGAGTATAATTGAACCTTAGGGAATCAGTATGTAGTTATATGATAGTAGGTATCTCTCTTGGCGGAAACGCCCCTCACCAGTCCCCACAAAGGGGTAGATTGGTTAATGATGCGGAATGAAAAAAAAGAAAGAAAGGAATGAAAAGAAAGAAAAGTAAAGAAAAGATGAATGAGAAAGGGTGACGTCACGCCTATGAAATGATGATGATGTAATGATGATGAAGTATGGGTCTCTACTTGGTTTGAGTCATAGGACCAAACCCCTCGCCCTCACACTAGGTGGACGGTTATCTCTATTGATGATCGAAGACGGAACATTAGTTATCCGCGGTGGTTCGCAACTACTCAGGTTATAGTGCTGCCTGGTCGACATCAATCAGAGGACAGAAGTAGGTTGTAGATGTTTGGCCGCATTTACATGAGTGGAAAGACTTAGCGCGGCCCTGGTCCATTAGTTAGCTGGGAGCCGACGCAGCCTCGGTCCATTAGTTAGCCGAGAGCATGGAAAGCAGGATGCGCCCCGGTCCATTAGTTAGCCAGCACGCATGAGAGAGTCTCAAAGTCAGCATGCATAAAGAATGAATATGAAATGGTATGATGAATGAGTATGTAATGTATAAGTATATGATAATGTATATGAGCATGTGTATGAAGTGAATACCGTCAAGAGAACGCTCGAGACGGCTATATATATACGCGAGAAAAGTTAACAAGCACGAGAACCTAGATAAGAAAGATTAGTTCCCTAGTCACATAGTAAAGAAGATAAAGTCGTTCAGGACTTTAGGCCAGATAATAATCAGTAGGATGTTAGTATGCATGTTCACTTAGAAACACCTGAGCGGCCTGGTTGGTAAGTGAGTTAAAAAGGAATCGCCCGACGCCAAGGTAAACCACTGAGGACGAATGTTCTCACCCCCACTCACTTATGCTTCCAGGGGCAGACGTGAGCTATGATGAGTAACCAGAGGATCAGAAAAGAATGGAGGACAAGTCACCGATGACAGACAGACAGATCTTCAAGGCTATGAAGACATGCTTAGCTAGTTGTACGATGGATGAGCTTTTATTATGTATATGAATGGCTATGCCATGTATATGTAACTCTATTATAATATTATGTGATTTGTTGTATTCATCTGCGACGGACCATGTATTGATTATGTAATTGCTTAGACTAGGGATAATGAATATTCATAAGCCCATGGCTCTATCGTTTGTCTTATATACTTTGATTCACACATGACTCATATTTCTTAAATAAGCACTCAGTAGAAAAGTTTTAAACTGGTCCATATTTTCCTTAACTCAGTATTTTTGAAAAGTAATAAAGGACTATAAGTATTCGCACCAAGTGATTAACAACCTAGTGAGCATTGCATACTACTCGAGGGTATGCAGTTAGCTAGGGTGTTACACAATGGCACTTAGTCAGCACATAAAAATCCACTGAGGAAAGTTGTTTCCTCATTCTTATCTACATTTGGTTCTATGTTCCAACGAAGAGTACAAGGTACATGGTGACCTTGGATCCAATCACGTCACTGGCTAGCTTGGATCATCTAGGAAGTTTTCATTTTGAGCCATCGTCCCACAAGTCTAGAGATATCTATGGAGCACTATTTTGACGATCTCTGCCACATGTTTTGTTTAGTTTTATGTAGTGGTTCTTTTGTTGTTGTGTAACTTGTTCTTTTGTGATTTTCTATGCTATCATTTTATTTTTCTTAGGATGTTAAGTTATATTATTTTGAGTGGTTGAACTTATGACAATTATTATATGAGGTTATTCAGTTATATACTTATGTATGTCGTGGTATATGCCCATATGTCATTTTGTACCTTCAAACTTTCACACAACTTAATCAATCATCCACAATGTATGGCTCACGTCTTTTAAAAATGTTTTTCTGCAAAAGTTCAAAATTGTCCCATATTTTCTTGATAAGTATTTAGTTAGCTAAGTCTAAAAGTAAGGTAAAGTTAAAATGTGACAACTAGTGAGTATTAATTATGACTTAAGCGTAATTAACTAGCTAGGGTGTTAGGATTGGAGAACTAGGGTGATGACATGCAAGGTTATCAAACTCGAGAGTTTAAGTAAACTCGTGAAGCTTCCGTAAACTTTGATCGTAAACTCGGACTAGTTTACCTATTATTAAACAAATATTTTAAAAAACTATTATGCTACAAAAATATATTTAATAAAACTTGAAATTCATAAATACGTTTAACTCCATAATAAAGTACAAATAAAGATGAAATATATGAGTTCTAAGTTCAATTCACACATAATACATATGTTTGAACCAGAACATATCCTCCTCCACATAAAATTAATGACAACCAAAATCTATCAACAAAAGAGAGAGGCAGTGTGTTGAGCAACCAACATAGCAAATGTATATAAAGAACAATGTCACTCATTCTTGACAGAAGTAACCTGCTTCGATCCGACAACAAAGAATTCGTTGATGACTTCGAGGGGCATGCCCTTTGTTTCTAGAACTTTCAAGAGCACAAATATCCAGGAGATGACACACACAACAGCATAAACACCGAAGATACTAGCGAGTCCCGTAGTACTAAGCATCACAAGAAGCGAGTATGTGATGATGATGTCTCCAATCCAAAACACTAAAGCACAGATAGCGATGTAGCGGCCACGCACCCTGTAGAAAAGATCTTTGAGTAAAGGATGAAATATATACGATGGATTAGCGACGGAGCAGGATGAGGAGCACAACGGAGCACGATGGCTAGTATAACTGTGAATGACAACTCTGAAACACTCAAACGACCTAAATCTAAAAACTTAGAGATGAGCAAATCAATGTCGTTTTGCTTGTTTTTTCCTTTAAAAAAAACCATTACTATGGTAAACTCGTGAACTTGCCAGTAAACTCACAATTTTATGCGAGTTTACAAGAGTTTACCCGAGTTTATCCAGAAACGAGTTTACATGTGAGTTACCTTGATTTTACTACCTAGGAACGTAAACTCGTACGAGTTTACGAGTTAAAACGTGATTATGATAACCATGATGGCATGAACCTTACTCGAGAATAACCTGTCCAGTACTAGTATAGGAAGAATTTACTGAGATCTGAGAACTACTGACTGCCTCAAGTGCAGGTGCAGGAATTGGGACTGGTGGAAGTGGTGGAAGAGAAAACTCTTTGCGCTCCTTGGGTCCTGGTGGTTTTAGAGGAGCAAGGGCTGGCCGATCTGGGGAAGGAACAATAGGAAAACTGGCAAATTCCTATGGGGAAATAAGTCTTGCCAAATCTATGACTGTTGTCTCATATGTTATCAGTACTATGGCTCTGAGAATGATGACCACCCAAGTTAATTGTTGACATGATCGAATTCGTCGTCACCACATTATGGATGTGCTCTATCACAATCTAGAAACAAATGCGGAGAAAGGAATGAGAAAACAAGTTTCCTTATCAGGTTTTCTAAGCACAAACTAAAATATCATCACATTAGTTTTAATCGTTCATTTCATTTATCTTACCCTGAGTCTTGAACGATTATAGGTTAACTTAATCTTTTCTTTAACCTAACACATACATATACGATAAAGGCATGCAGTATAATATCATGAGGAATAATCAATATTATGCACGAATGCTTAAACTTATGATTCGAACTTTAACATTTATCATTGCATCATCTTCCCTTTAGTACATTTGGAGAAATGAGTTACCTTCGAACAGTGTAACATCTTTGTTTTAAAAGGAGTTGAGCCCAATCTGTGGTAGCAAACCACAAAGACATATAGTAAAAGACTAATTAACTGTGTTGATCGAAGTGACTAGCTAACTACACTAACCCATATCTAGTATACCTTGGACCCTGAATGTACAATCCCTAAACCAACACAAGGTCGGTCAAGGAAACCAGCTAACTACACTGGCCTAAAGGAATCGCTCCACAAAGGAAGTATCATAATATAAAAACCTTCATTACTATAAGTGTGTTATTTTAAAAAGGTTTACATTTATTCCCCAAAGGAGGACTTACATCATCATTATCTCATTTTCATAACCATATATCACACTTATATAATTAATGATGATATATTTATATGCATGCCAACATAGTCTAGAAACAATAATCATGATAACACGGCACAATAATGTCTAGAAACGTAAACATAATAATTAGTAACAGCATGCAACATAAACAGTTATAATTCAGGAAATGTAAGAAATCCCACAACAAAAGTTCATTGTAGTTACTATAATCAAGGTATAGTTGAACCATATTCACATCAATTCCATGCTAAACACCACATTGCGTTCTTAAAGACCTTAAGGTTGAATATTAATTTGATTTTAATTTGCCACCAGGACATAGACTAAACTCGAGAGTTTGAGGATTTAAACATATGCTCAACTTTAGGTCTTGAAAGACACCTTTTGTCATTCGACTTATGTAACATCCCGCTTTTTCACTGTACGGATAATTAGCGTAATAAATAATTATAGGTTAATTAGGGAGGTAAGAAAATTAAATTATTACCTTTAATTCATAAGAATCATCTTTAACCCATAAAAATAGCAGTCAAAGTTGAGGTTTCATGACCGGCGAATTTTCCAGAGCCTTAAGCCGATTTCTGGACCAATCGGGAAATAACCATAAACATAAATATTTAATTAATTTTCTAATCATGATTAGAGAATTAATAAGGGAAATTATTAGGTAAAATATACCTAGGAAATAGGACGTGTCACAGTAGAAAGTTCGGCGGACAACCGAATAGCCGTTGTTCGCCGATGAAATTTGGCACGCAAAACGGTGTCCGTGAAAATAATCTCCCGGAGAGAAATTCACAAACACCTTTAAATATTAATACCCTTAGGTAGGTGGGGATTAGAGGATCGCGACGGTATAAACGGAATATTTTTCGGACGACCGTGCGCGACGCACCGACACTGCGAACGATAAAACACGAGCGAACCGGAACTGAAATAAAATGAAATTCCAGCAGCTACAAGAAGAAGGGCTGCACGTTTTTCTAAGGAATTTTGAGTCAAAAATATCCCCTAAATCAAGCTTCTAAATTCCCATCACCCATACCTAAGCCCATACCTT